>CCAG010007078.1:0-255504 GCA_001077435.1 Glossina morsitans morsitans | reverse complement strand
TTAAAATAAAAATGATTTTTTATTTTTTTTTTGCAAATGAATAAAGTCCAGAACGAAGATAATAAAAGAAAGTAAAAACAACGATCGGTTAAGAGGCTGTGTATTCTTTAGACTCTCTGCTGGATACTCGCTCTAAACCGCTTTTGTAGACTCAAACAATAGAACGATCTAAAAATTTACACGACCGCAATCTCCCTTAGGAATGACTGATATAATGATGACATGTTTCCAAACTGTGGGGAGGAAACAGTTTAATATCGTTTTTCTCTCTGCTTCGATTTTAATGCAATCTGGTAAAAAATACCCGGTCGGAAGGAAGATTTACAAAAACAAAATAAAGTTCTCGCACCAATTCTTCTTCTACTTTTCTTTGCGGTAATTGCTTAGGTGCAAGAATTCCTCGGCCATAATGGCGTTATACATGCAGGCGCCCTCTATGGGATCAAACAACCTTTGTTACATGTAAAGGCAATTTTACTTATACCTGCATATTTCGGTGTTGTTCTACGCACATAAATCCTATACACATTGGTTGATATAATTCTCCCATCAAATGGTATGTGAATCATACAAAAATTATAAATTCTTTAGCAAAATGTTTATGTGTCGCATTCCATTAAAAATTTGCACAAGTTATTAGTACTGCACCGTGTACTATGTGTAATACAGGGTGTATTAGGTTTTGCTTAGATGTGTGCTACACCGACAACGACTTAAAATTCACTCACCTTTTATTATACCGACATGATCAGATTCATTTTCCGAATCGATTTAGGTTTGTATTGTGTTTAGACACTTACTTCATTAAGACTAACTTGTATTTACTTCTTTGATAACGAGTAAGCGAATACTGATTCTTTAATATACTAGGGCAGCCACCAACACTTCGTTCATTGTCAAGCATTGCCAGATATAACAGTTTGCTTGTTCGACTGTCTGCTACCCGTACTTTTTGATATATTTTCACGAAATTTGATCTGAGGACGAGCACTATTAGAATGAAATTGAATCGCACAATTTCTAAGACCACCTCCGATATAATATCTTATGTTGAAAAGGTACCTTATGTACGAAAAAAAAAAAAAATTGCAATTTTAAAGTTTCTCGACGAAAAGCTTGAAAGATAAGCCAATTTTTTGAAACTCTTTCCGTACAACTGCTTCTACAAAAAGGAAGCCTTTATATTGTCAAGGACATTGAATTTTTAATATTTTCAGATGCTAATTTGTCTAAACAGCAATTCGGCTAAAAATCTAGTATTTCCAAGTTTAGACGTTTGAACAAATAGTTTTTTTTTTACTCCTTCTCATATAAAAGCTCCCCTGCATACCTTCACCCAATGTATGATGTGTCATTTTATCGAGAAATTAAATGCAGAATTGTCTTAGCTAATGTTGTTTGGGGGTCGGCTCGATCCGCCTATAACACTTTTACTTGCTTTCCATCGTACAAGATGCAAAATTTAAACTAAATTTTTGACTTTGTGTGGATGAAGGGGCGTGAACTATTTGAAGATCGACAGACTAGATTTTAACTTGCTTTGCTGCTAGCAATGCCGTCTGCACTTCAATAGTCAAGGCTAGGTTCTTGCTGTTTTAAGATCAAAAAATATTTCCAATCGTACTAAATTCAGAGAAATCGTGTAAAAGAAACATTGAAGTTGTTTTGCGGGATCGTGACTAAATGAAAATTACACAAAAACAAAATTAGGTTTATATCGTTTTCAACTTAACACTTTTTAGAGGTATTCTTGCCTAACTGTTGTTAAAATTCTCCTAACTTTTGGGGCTTGATAGACCAACAAAGATGTCTACACTGTGGCCAAAAAGCTCAGGCAAAGTTTGTGAGTCCCGTATGTTTCAAAAATTGTTTTGTAACGTGGCATCTACACGAGATATCCGTCATGAAATTTGAAATTCTAGTCCCACAAGTATTTCCACTAAAAATAAAAACTTTTAGTGATCGCAATACATATGATGGCCCTTTAAAATTTGTTCTAATAACTGAATTTATTCTTATGTTGTTTTTTTTTTTTGTTTCTGTTTCCTGGTTTCTAGTGTAAGTTTGGGATTCTCGTGCTTTCAGCCGCTTTATTCATGCAAGATACGAATCTTTCCTCACTTTGAATAACGCAATTGTAAATCACTTGATAACACGAAAGTTGCAGCTGAATATTGAATAAAGCACTAAAACAACTATTTCTACAAATAAGATTTTAATGAAAAAAAAAACAAAAAACAAAAAAACAAAATATAGGTTTAGAGCAAAGCAGTCAGAATGATTCGGCCCAAACAGATTGCAATTCGTTTTTACCTTATTAATAATAACATTATGAACGATCCAACCGATAAAAACAAAAACAAACTAAAATTTGTTTATTGCATTTTGTTTTGGCAAAATATATTTATAATACAAGCACAATCATTGCAATTATTTTTTCAAAATTTTCCTTTAACGAACTTTTGAAAAAAAAAGCTTTGCTTTGTTGCGAATTTTGTTTACCCACCACCTGAATAATGGCAAACCTCCTTCGGTGATCGCTTAATGAGGATCACTTTCACTTAGAAGGTTTTGTTGGGTTTCGTAGGAATTCACATAAAATTTTATATCAAAATCTTCTGTTACTTTCTGAACCGATCTAAGATTGTCCATCTATCTTTCTCATTTTCCCGTGTTTAACATGCAGGCTGCAATCAATTTTTAAGATACTTTGATGGATTTCGGTAGACGGATGTGGTTTTGCCCAGTGATAAAAGAGCTTTTGATTTTAAATAATTCAGATCGGATGTCTTCTGATAAGATCTTATCTTGGAAAGTTGTCATATGAATAATTGTATTAAGCGTAGTGTGGTGGGACGTTGCATTTGCTTCTTGACGACTATAATTTTGTAAAAAACATACTCAGTGGATCGGCTGTAGAAATAATTGATCATTGATTTTCCGAAAAGGCTGTCGAAGTATAACTTCTCAATTTGAAGATACCAGATGGTATCTATGAATAATGTGATATGATTTGCTCCAACAACTAACGTAGCTACGCCAGGCATGAAAGGGAAAACGACTGGATTGTGGAACAGGACATTATAGGCTGATTTTTCAACATGACAACGTTTTGTCTTCTGTCAAGAGAAAGTTAGCGGCTCTGAATGGGAATTTAATATCCTTTATGCCGTATTTACCAGACATTAATTCATTCAATTTACACTGTTTTTAGTCACTAATTGTCTATTCGAACCGGGGTTTTATCAAAAAAATGATTTTTATTCTTATGGAGAATTCCGAAAATTTAAAGGTTAAATACAAAGGTTGGCAAACATAGTACAGATCAAACAGGCTTAAGTAGATTCAGAAAATGATTCTTACTCGTTAGTTGAAAAAAGGAACGAGTCGGTGTCGGTTGCTTCCGGGTGTTACGTATACCTGCACAAACTTAATACAACATGTATCACAAATGGTATAAAATATTAATTCGTTTTTTCAAATGAAATACCATGTGTGGAATCGCTGCGAATTTTGTATAAGATTTACGCGAACCTTATATATCAAACCATATCTGCATGACCTGGTATTTTATTTCATCATGACTTGGATTCATACTCCATAAGCTTATGTCTTAGCGTTGCGAGTCAATTAAAAAACTAAACGGCTAAAGAAGGTGTAGGGTACTTAATGGTGAGCTGCTGTCCACTATAGTGTTTTTGCTTGTCTTTTTTTTTAAGTGAACGATCGCTGCTACGTAAGAAGTAAAAGTGAAAGCTTTTTCTTTTATATACCTTCCCACCCGTAGATCCTTCTCTCCTACTTTCCGTTAAACTTAGATCAAAAGGGAAATAAATATTCGAATGTCCCGCTAGTTTTTACTCGCATGAAATGCTTTCACCCCTTATACGAAGCCGCCATTAATCACAATTGGTTTGAAACTTTCTTTCTTGTAACCGCAATTCTATTCTTATCTCTGTTAATGAAATTCACAACTACAGCTATATATATATATACATTACAAATACACGCAAATATTCAAAAATTACTTTCACTTCCGAACAGATAATTTTTCTGCGCAGAATTTATAAATTTTATATTGCATTTTAATAATTTCGAAAAGTCAGTACATTACGGGATTAAATAGCACGAAATATTTATGATTATTTCAATACTACATCAAAGTACCTCGAACCGCATCGTTTAAACAATAATTTTGTACTGGCGTGAATATTTACCATTGCAATGTATTCACAAATAATTCCTTATACTCTCTGCATAGCTTTCAAGAAGCTTTTGTAATATTGTGCAGACTGCACACATGTATAGAAATTTCCATTTAATAGATATATAAAGTGCAGGACACTTATCTTTTCCGCCTCTGCCACTTGACGAACACTATCATCATACAATAACGTCAATATTGAAGTTGCGTTGTATAAAAAGAGGTCTTCTTTGACCCACAACTAATCAAACGATAATTTATAGTCCGCAGTGATTAAATGTATTCACTTTCAGCTTGATAGGTTGAGTCTATGAAGTAGCGAGGTGCGAGACCAATAAAGAGAGCATAGTCCATAGAATGCTTAAGGAGTGGAAATTTCATATCGAATCGAATTAAATATGAATTTCTCGGAACCATTCATTTCGGTCTTCAATTTTCATTCCATTGTCTTACCATTTTAAAAATAAGATTCAAAATAAGTTTTCTTAGTGAACGGCAATGACACTCTTCAAAAGCAAAACTAGTACACACGTTGTAGTTGGTCAGGGTCCACCACTAAATAGCCTACATCACCAATTCCTTGTAACCATTTTCAACAGCATTCCTTCTTGAGCCAAACCACGTCAATGCGCTACATTTCATAAAAGCATGAACTGTAAAAACAAAAGGATGAGGCGGCGTGGGTAATTACACGAAGTCCTAACGTATTTACTACTAGTCTAAATTTGGGTTAACTTCAGAGATTATATTTCATCAGATCAAGGAGAATTTCTTAAAGATTGTTGTGAACATTCCGATATTGTAAAGATTCTGTTTTCCAAAGACAACTTGTTGCTGTGTCCAGATAAGATAAAAGCGAGCGCCTGCTCTATATCGAAGGTGAAGGGATTAATATTGTCATATTTTGTAGAAGACATTTATACACAACTTTAAGGTTGAGTTTCAGTTACTCATCTCAAGGCTATTAATGCCTTTCTTCCTTTTAGAAAAATCCTTCCGTCCTAAATAGATTACGAAAACCTACAATAATAGAAATAATTTTCTTTACAAATATATTATATTTTTGTAAAAATATGAATCTGCGGTTGTCACTCATAACTCTGCTAACTGCACAAACAGTGGAGACTGGTTTCGGCAGGATATTGCTACATATAATAGCAAAGCACTCTTTGCACAATCAAAATATCGAAATCAAAACAAATAATTTCTTGTCTCAGCATATATCTCTTTAGCTTCTATACAAATATTGCAAACAAGAAATTTAAAATTTTTAAAAAACTCGATTAAATGCATATAAATTTTTCTAATATTTGATGACAGATCAAAAGTAAAGCAAACAAAATTCGCTTCACACAGCGTAAAGGTACTCTCAAGACCTCAATTCTATTAAACATTTATGCCAAATTAAAAATTGAATAAATCCTCACGTTTTTCTCATTTCCCAAGGAAATTATATACGCCCGGTTCTTTTTTGCACGATCTTTTTTACCCGATTTTGACATAACACGGTTCACCAATAAATACAATTTTTTATACGAATTCTTTGTTCCAGCATGAACACCATTTCAATTCCAATTTTGACAACATCTTACAGAAGCTCACGTATACGACAACAAAACACAAGTGAAGGAATGCAGTGATCAGAAATTGGTAGGTTTATGCCCTCACATCGTTACTGTATTAGTCTACTGGGGGAAATATCTCGCGTAAGTAAGTATTTGTAGGAAATCAAGGGAGAGACCAGCAAGAAAAGATTTTTTGCGAAGATTGAAGGAAGAAGAAGAAACAACCATGTTTGCTAAATTTTTTAAATTTGGTATTTTGGCATATACCGACTATGGGACAATTGGCCAAATGCGAGACTATGGTGCGCCCAAACCAAAAAATTCCAACGATATTCACCTACGGTATGTGAACTTATATGGAAATACCTTTCAAACAAGCTAAACAAATTCAAATTCTGCTTTTCGGAACTACACATACCATCTTTTGGAATTCTGGTATGTTACCAAAAAAAAGGCTATGGAAATACACCTAAATTTGGGGCCCTACCGTGGCCAAACTAGCAAATGTCATGCATATATTCATCTACATGACGTGAATCTCCAAGTCCAACCATATCTTAATGCGAACTAATTAACAGAGCTCTGGTACGGTGTTTACAGAGCTGTGTTAGGGTACTTAAAGAGCTCTGTTAAGGGAGATGGTAGGAGTCTTTGCTAATTAAATTCATATTTATCTGCACACCCTTACAAAAGCATTTATTTTCTATTCAAACTCTATTCAAACAGAAGAACTATACCTTGCGACGTCGAGAAATATCTGAAATCTGAACACGGCCCTTATTGAAGTAATTTATCGTGTCGAATGTTCAATATCCTTAATTACGTTATACTTATATTGCGTAACAATCGGAATGACTCACTTTGCATACTTTCACCATTAGATAGTAAGAATAAAAATCAGTTGTTGCGTACTACGGCTAACTGCTAGTTACATAACATTGAAATGTTTACAATTCGAAGATCAAATAAAATATATCTAACATGAATCGTCGCGAAATATGTCTTTAATTATATTTACATCCATAGAGGTTGTTTAAGTTGTCAAACGTTATACATTTCAAAAAAGAAAAATAATAATAACAAGCGTTGCCGGCTTCAATTTATTAAACGTTTGTATGCATAATAAAAAAGAGACGGAAATAGCGCAAAGAGAAAAAAAATGTGAATTGTTTTTATTGAAACATTATCGTTTTCTCATAAACCCTATCTGGTAAAAGATATAAAATAAACTTGCATTAGTTAATTAACTGTAAATCCTATTTCCAACTTAACTAAATGCGTAATCAATTGAGTAGAATCTCACAACTCACCAGATATTTAGTAGATATTGTTGTTCGCACCGATTTGCAAGGTTTTTCCACATTCAAGTGCATGCATTTATAGTTATACACGATATTATTGGTAAAATTCTCGGAAAAGGAAAAAAAAAAAAACAAATAAAATAAAATAATAATAATACTTTTAGTTAAATCAATTCGTATTTATGCATGTGTGAATATTTGTGCATGCATGTAACTGGTTGCTTGATTACAATTGTGGTAATAGAGTAAACGGACTTATCGAGACACACACACAGAGAGAGAGAGAGAGAGAGTGTGAAAATTTTAACGTATTTTCAATGAGAAGAGAGAATAAACAAGAACAACAACAACAACAACAACAACACACGATATATACACTTGATTATCAATACACACATTATACGTATATTTTATAATAATCGATATTACTTGATGCAGACCGCAATAAAATTAAACACAGCGACAGCCACTAAATTTAATTATTTATATATGTGAACCGGTTTAGCTGGCTGGCTAGTTCTTTCTTTTGCCGCGAATATATTATTTTAGATTTTGCATTGATCAACATCAGTTATCTCTCTCTCTTCATACAAACAAAACAAATATGTACACAAAACTATTTTATTTATTTACAAACACAACTGACAGATCCGATAATAAAAAAAAAAAAAAAATTATTACATGAATGACGTTTTCGGAAAATCCCGGGTTTTTATATATGCAACGTGAAAACTTTCGAAGCGATCGTCCATCATCAATACAATTAGCTTTTTAGGATTAAGAGACACTAACTAAGGTTTATACACAAGCGGTATTAGAAAGACACATCAATTATTTCAATTATTATTTTCATATTTTCAATCTGGTTTTCGCATTTTGTTTTTCTTCTTTTATTTATTTATTTGTTTTTTTTTTTTTATAAAATTTCACATCACTTCAAACCCCATCAAACTAACAACGCTCTTTCTTACATGTATGTATGTGGCTTATGTAGAATACCGTTACTATATGAATAATAGTTTCTCAAGATTTACAAAATAATTATTCTCACTCAAGCAAACATGTATGCAAGAAAGAAAAACACTCGCTCCAACAATATCGCGCACGCAAACACATCTCTACAATCTCTGCGATCTCTACGAAAGCTAAAATGCGAATAAAGATATTCATGAAAGAAATGAATTTAAAACTCATAGTAAAGAAACTTATTCACCACATTCGTGTCGTTACTTCAATGCTCTTCATTGATCAATCAATAACCGAAGTAAATTCGTGCTCTCTTCTCGTGAAGCATACTACGGAGCATAAGAAAGACTGCACACAACTGGATAACAAGTAAAGTGCATGTTCATGTTCATGTACCTGCACGCGTATATGTAAATGTACTAACAAAAAAAAAAAAAAAAATGTTACATTTTGAGTATATTTTGTTTACTAAATCATTTTCCAGGAGATGTTAAAAGAGACAAATAAATCTTGGCGATAGTTTGATTGATTGAGCAAATATTAGATACGCGTGATACTCGTACTCATAAATTGTGCAGAAGTTTCTGACGGATGTGAAATGCATGCGATACTTTTTTTCTGTTGTTCAGAAATCATCTCCAATTCTAGATTTCCCTCCTGCTCCTATGACGAAAACCTTAGCTCATTTTTATATACTCAGACACTTTCAATGTTACGTTTTGTATAGAATTTTTACAGTCAAGCACTTCCCCACTTTTTATTTTTCATAGATTGCAAGTCTCCTAGAGGAGCTGATTTAACCAACTAATGAAGTCGGAGTGGACAGCAAGAAGACAATGAATATTACTTCATTTTTTAAGAATTATTTAACGCCCCTCTCGTTGTGCCAGTTATAGCTCGCAGCTGGATGTCTGTTGAACTTCTATCAACATATTTTATACCTATAAACCGTCTAGTTTAGATATAAAATATTTAGGTACAACATGCTTGCTAGACGATTTCGCAAACTTTTTGACTTCCTTTGTTTCTACCATGAGAACTTTTGTTTACTGTTACTGTGACATAAATCCTTTATTCTCTCTAAGAATACGCAGCAGAGGAAAAGATTGCGCTTTTTCAAGACTTACTTTTGCTCTACTTATGGCGGGCAGGTGAACAATCCTTCATTCAAATTACTGTCCCTCGTTATATACTTTTCCCATATTTTCCGCAATCTGTAGATATCCTTCTCAAGGACTCATTGGTCTTTTAAAGCAAATGACTCGTTCACTCGATCGTCAAAAGGATACCTATGGTATACGTATAAATAATTGGAACTCTGGTGCCGTAAGCCCTAGTGAATTCAGAAATGAGGAAGCACATCCCATCCAAGTGCTAATCAATTTTTTTGCTTGCGGTGATAGGTTGCTGTGAAGCGGGATTACCTTATCCTCAAAGTGTATGGTAAGTAAACGAAATGTGTGGAATTCACTTTTTGCTTATTACTTTTCAGTATCCGATGATTCGCACACACACACACACACACTTTTATTGAAATTTTTTTGTTCGAAATGAGTTTTCTACAAATATGTTTTTTCTCTTTTTTTTTCTGTCTTGTAAAATCTAGCAGAAATTTAATGACAGTTTTGAAGAGAGATCTGCCAACATACCGATCGTAGAAATTTCTGAAGCTAGTTTTATATTCTTGCTTTAGCAATAATTGGGTTTTTTCTTTTATTTTCCTTATGGTATTAAGATTGGTTTTTACAATATTTAAAGGCCTTCGCCAGCTCGAGAACTAAATACATTTTTACAACATGGAATTTCTCATAAAAACACATTCAGATGTTCATACATTGGGTATCAAATGCATATTTAGACGTATGTTATAAAAATTTGTAGAAAATTTTTGAAAAATTTCTAGAATTTAGAAATGGAATCCCCTAGCGCGTTACTAATGAATGCGTGTGCGTGCATGTGTACGGAATGGAATAGGAAATATCGAAAATCTAACAGAAGACGATTAAGGCTTTTATCGACGCAAAAAGGTTTTTTCTTTTAAACGAAGTTAAACAACCACTTCTCAGGTAGAAAGGATTCGTTTCAACTAACATTGGAAAGAGAGAAAAGAGAGAGAAGGTAAAGATATGCTTTCAAATACAATTACATATGCGTTGGCAATGAATCATGATTTTAAAAAAGTTATGAATGGTTCTCATTCCGTTTACGTTACGTTAGTAAAGCTTTTGAATATGTGTGGAGACGAAAGAACTTTTATGAATGAATAGAATGTTGCTTTTATAAATCTGCACAGGAGTCAACTTGTCTTGGACTACTATTTAGCACGTGTCTATAATTTTTTGTTTGTTGCTTACATACGTAAGCTTGTACTCATGATTCACTGCAAATTTCTTAGAAAAGGTGATCGAATTGTACCTTAACCTTATTATTGAACTATGACCGTGACTCATATTGCGAAGGAGTGAAGTGCAATTCTAAAAGAAAAATGAAAGTAATTTCATTTGCAGAATACACCATTCCTTGCGCTTGAGACATTTACACACATAAATACATTGAGAGGCAAAATGAGCGGGAGCGAAAAGTTTAGTAAATTAATAATAATTTAGAAATAACCTTGTGACTATTCAGTGCGCCTGCTTTTATATCATGTTATGGTATAGTGGTCTTACGAAAATGTCCACTTCATGTAAATCTACAATATGCAATACATATAATACATCATTTCCTGATTAATGGAATATTTTGAACTGATACTTTTTTCTTGGCAAATGGCATAGATACGTATCTATTCTTAAGGAAGGTTCACAGATCAAGTTTGACAGTAAGTGTTATCTACCGTAAAAACGAAAAAGTTGAGATTAGGCAATAAGATTATCTTTTCTCTTACAACAAGAATGGAGCTTCGGAGGCGCCCTGAAGTACATATCTTCATGATCAGTATCAAATTCTGAATCGATTTAATGTTGTCGGTCCGTATGGGTAACCCTAAATGGAAAGACAACCGGTCACGGTATAAAGCATAGAAGTTCATTTTTTGGACACTTTTTTGGCTGCCGGCTACAAAAGATTTTGTTAATGAAATAAATTAAAATTTTTTTTTCCTTGTCTTGCTCTTCTCTTCTTTTCGCTAAAACACACTTCCAAATTTCTACAAATTTTTATCGTTCAAAAATGTAATTCTCCGTTATAGAAGCATATTGTAGGAGTTGTGAGTTGTGAGTTCATTGTATAATTTTGTAAATATAAACAGCAATTAGAAATGAATTTTAAAAACAACCCCGTCATACCCAAAGGCTTGTTCAAACCCATTAAGGTAATGATATGGTGGGAAACTTGCAGATTAAAAATGAGAAACGTTGAGCTTTTTTTGAACAAATTAAAATTTGTGCGGTATTTTGAAAACATCAGTTTTTCTTGCTTAAATCATTCTTTCGATATTTCGATCAAATAACGTAAGCTAACAACACCACTGTTTTCGGAATCCTCATGAGTAGCTTAACAAATAAGATTGGCGATTACCAAGTCAGTGTTCGCAGGTTCAAATCTCAATAGCGGTAGAGTTTATTCTAGTCGTAGCTAGATAGTGAGTGTTCGGTTTTCTCACTTTCGCCTTGAGTGACTGGTCATATTAAAAAAAAAAGTATCACATACAAAGCTTTCCTCACTTCTTTCTGTCCGTCACCGTGTTACACGAATACGGAACTTCCTTTGAATGATCGGTCTACACTAAGGAAAGGAAAAAAAAGATGGTTTTTTGCACTTTGCTTGTTGGTAGCAGCAGTTATATGATGGGAAGGAAAGTTTTCACGTATCTTCTACAGTATATGTACAAAAATGCTAAACATCATCCAAGTTTGGTAAACTGGGATCACGTCAGTTGAAGTTATGAAGAGATATGACCTTTGCCTGAAAATAATGTATTAATTTTTGGTGTATTATCAGAAGTGTGCGCTGTATTTGCGAAGTGGTGTAGGGTATTTAATAGTCAACCTTACTCGAGTATAATATTTCCAATTGTTTCAAGCCATTTTTTCTAAAATATGTTTCTATTAACCTATAACGTGAAGAGATAGCTTTAAAACTCGATAAAAATCTTTGCTAATTTGAGCACATAAACCGTTATCCTCCAATCGACTCGTCTGAAAGTGTTTTAGCACATTTGAATGGAGGCAGCGCATACTTTATTTGCGCATTAAAGCGAATGTTAAGTTCTTAGAAGAAGAACCCGAAACATTGCGACCGTAATCTATTCTGCTTCACAAGTAGAATGAAAAAGTTATTATTATTCTATAACTCTGTAATGGTGTTCCAAACTAATAGAACAAAATATAGAAGAGCTAAAATTTGTGCTGGAATACGTACGAGTTTCGCTTACATCTCCAACATTTCATGTAAATTAAATCATAGCATCATCAAGAATCACGGAAGATGGAGAAAAGAAATTATCGCTGTCAAGTGGACTACTGCCGAAAAAGATCGTGCACTGTATCGGCTCAGCTTTGCAATTGAAAAAGAGTTGTTCTTGAATCTCTTAGAATAGTTTCGAAAGACTGCACAAAAATGAGACATTGATCCACCAGGACAGCAGTAATTAATTTATTGCGGATTGTTTGGAAAACAAGACAAGCACTGAAGTATTTAAATTTCATTGGTAATTCCGATCTGTTAGGGATAGGACCTAAACGCTAATGTGGCGATGTTCATACTTCACCCAAAACAATAGATACGTTGTGCTTCAGTTTTACTTAGTTTGCTTACAATAACTTAATATTTCATATAATATATGTTTTGCATGGTAGCAACTTTGTAAACTGATATGCATTCTGCAAATTGGCAATAATTTCACAACTAGTTCGTGGAACTTGTATGTAGAGGAGAAAAAACAATTTTTTTCTATATACATGAGAGTTCGTGTATGGGATTAAAGACATTTTTCTCTCCATTGACGGCAATGTCAAGGACATTTTTACACACCCCGCAATTAAATGCCTTTAGTAACCAAATATATAATTTGTTTGCTTCAGTTGTCACAGTAACGCTGACAATATACGAATCGATATTAATAATATACGTACCTATGCATATGCTTGAAACAAGAAATCCTCATATGCGCTGGCAAATTAATATTATAAAGGTGACCATCGTTCGTAGAAATAAAATACAGTTAAGTTAATTCATGCCAGCAACCTATTATGCAAATTATTCATGACTGTTTCCTAGCACATAGTGAGGGATACTTCTTACGAGAGTGTCTAAAAATCGCGAATCTACACACTACACACACACACACATACTTTTGTATGCGTAAGCGCAACATATTTTAAAGCGCATGAGAATGGAATTGAAATTATAATCTCCCCATAGTAGAAGAGATATAAAATTGACTTTTCAGTTCCAGGATTTCGCCGCCAATATTTACGAAAACAAAATTGAAATGTTTTCAAAACAATTGACACGTCCCTAGTGATGCGAACAAAATACAGGTACTTATCCCCTGATTTATAAATAATGCGACGATGAAGTTCAACTTACGGAAGTCCATAAGTGAAGCGTTTCAAGCACTCAACTGATTTAATTTTTGTATAAATAGGGAAAAAAAAGTGGCTTTAACTAAGCTCTTGATGTTTCTCGAAACGAACAGGGACTTTACAAAAACTATATAACTGGGAGTAGCTTTGACTAAATTCTTGGTGTTTCCTGACATGAACAAGGACTTTACAAATATTTTACAACTGAGCTCTATTCAATAATGGCCGAAATAGATTACAGCATCACCATGTCGGGCGCCTTAGATCAACATAAAAAGCTTGGTACGCATAAATCCAAACTTTCCATTGGATGGAACATTGACTTCGGTGAAAAAAGTGTAACGCACCGATTTCTAGCATCTAATTCTACTATGTAACCAGAAAAACAGGAGGTACGACTAAGGCTTGTAATAAAAACAAAAAACACTATGTTGTAAGTATGTGATCATACATGCAACATATATGTATATAGGATCATCTATTTTATGATTGCGAAAGTAAACATAAATAAAACCCACTCCTAAACAAATTTTGGATCAAACTTTTTTTTACATATTGTTTGAAGTTTGCTATTATTTTTGGAATACAATGCACACATAGTTGCACATCGTATAGAACATGTTAAAAGTTTTTGGGAAACCAATGAAACCATGTTACCTATCTAGGATGCAGGATGCGCAGCATCTGGGTGCAGCGCAGTCGCTCAATGCAGCGCAGCATGTGGTTGCAACGCAGTCGCTAGGTCCAGCTCACCATCTAGGGGCAGTGCAGCAGTTGGGTGCAGTGCAGTCGCTGGGGAATTCGAGCTGTGTCTCTATACAGTAAAATTCTTGAAAACTTTTACTGAAATTAAGGTAAAATAGTAAAATTTTTATCTAAAAACTTTGAAACGAATTAACATCCCTGATGACATGATATGTTCAGTAGTAGTTAAGATTGTATCAGTTCGTCGAGAGTGTTTGTATGTAATTTTGGATCAATTTTGCAACAGTGGCTTCTAATTTCCATTTAATTAATGAGCGACCGCACAGGGTGGAAGGGAATGAGACACCTTTCGAATCCTTCATCTTTTTGTTTGAAAGAGCTTTCACACAACTAAACGTAAACACTTTCTAGGAACAGATTGGATGTATTGGACAAGTTAAATATGAACAGTTTAAGCTAGGCATGGGAAACTGCCGTGTCACGATATCATCAAATACGGCCCGGACCTTCAAAATTTCCAATAATTCAATTTGCTCGTATATAGCACATAATTGATAAATTAAAATTGGCCCGTTGATGAAAAAAGTTAATCATCCCTGCCCTAGACATAGGGCTATATCATCTCAAAAGGGATTTATTTGGTACAGATAGCATTTTTGAAGAACTTGAGGAAGAGCCAAAATGCCAAATTTCGCTGAGATAATGAATGTGTTTACCCATATTTTAAAGGGTTCAATGCATCCATTAAGTCAATAAAAAAAATAGGTTTTTCTGCAAAATTTACGGTAATTTTTCCTTTAAGCGAGTAAATCCAATTTCTTAAGAAAGTGCATACACACAACATACACAAATATTCCTACTACAGTGGCTACGCACCATTATACACACTAGCCCGCATACATACATCATAATGTAAAGGAAAACATTATCCGCTTATTTCTCAATTTATTATCGCTCTCTTGCTCTCATAGCCTCCGCTTACATACGACGTTCACAGTCTTGCTTAAATAGTTTCGTAAATAAAGATTATTACCTCTTTGACGTAAAGAAAACACATCTGATGTCCATAACCGACTTTTATAGTTTTGTGGACTGGGGACGACATTTTCGAATATGAAAATGGCATTACATGGCACATTACATTACCAACATTTGATTTAGCAGCATATCAGCTTTTCTCTTTTCCTCATACAATTGATTTGTGCGCCCTTGCACTAAACTCTTCTTGTTCTTCTTTTACTCCTCGTCCATCGCCGGATGGGGGTGGTCATTTCATGTTACATTTCATGATATTATTGGGTACGGAACTATATTATTAACTAAAGGCCAAAAATGTTCTCGGATCCTTGCTGCGTGTATGATTTCACCTACGGTTCTCAGCTCTGCTCATTTTCGAATATAACGTAGCCACGACATTTGTTTTCCGCTCATGCCTCTCCGCCCTTCGATACGTCCTTCCACTATGAAGTGTAGGAGTTCATATTTCATCCACCTTCAAGTGTCCTAAGTGTGTATTTCACCGTTTTTTAACACACTTTGGTAGCCAACGCTCAGAGTTTATTCTTCTCAGGACTTCAGCATTGAATATGCAACCAGCCCACTATATTTTTAAAATTCTACGTTAACACCACACCTGAAAGTCTTCGGGTCTGTTCATTGTACTGATTTTTAATGTTCATGATTCCAGACCACACAAGAGCATGAACTCCACGAAGCATTCCATGAAACGAGAAGATAAACGGATATCTTCATTTTCCGGCTTGTTATATTTTTTGATATTTCGTGCTGATCTAGCCACGTCGCTCTTCCAATCTTCCAAGGATACAAACTTGGTATACAAACTTGAAAACTCTTTCTAGATTTTGTCTATTAATTGATAGAGTGGCGTTTGCATGTGGAATAATCGCTCGACTTACGGTCATAAATTTGATTTTGCTGATATTTAGGTTTAACCCAAAGCTGTTACTGCGATCATTTGCAATTTGAACCATCGGCTGCAGACTTTGCCTATTATCTGCTAGGATATAGTTGTATCGTCCGAATATCGAATGTTATTGGCGAATTGTCCATTCACCTTAATAACTGCTTTGAAACGTTTCTTGAAGAGAAGACAGTACGCACCCTTGGCGAATTGCTCTGTTTATGGGTATATAATTTCTCCTGCCATCATTACCACGGACGACTGCTGGTTGTCTCCAATAAAAAATTTGTGATGTAGCATACAACTTTTCCGTTAGTACTAAGACCTTTTAGGATGCCCACTGATTTTGCGTGCTGTACTTTGTTAGACACTTTTTCATAATCTGTGAAACAAAGAAAAACGTCTTTATGCACGTCTCTACAGTTATGGACTGGAACTTGATTTCAGAATAAAACTTCTCTGATGTCCATGCCTCTAAATTATAAGCATATTTTTTCATGCTGGTTGTTGAAAATATCTATTCCTCAAAATTTAAAGATATTGAGATTGCCAGGAAAATAATGCTGTTAACGTGTGATGACAAAGCAGATAAAAACAGTGCGTTATGTGAAAAAAGACTTAAATTTTGAAACACTTTATATATTTATACAAGTAGTATAGCATTGACCATAACATATAGGTTTAAATTTTTGTTGATTTATTTGTTGTACTGTACGAGGTAAGAAGCATTCCTTTTGAAAAACAGTGTTTTTTTCAATGTACGTGGTAGTGTAGGCATGTCCTTCCATCAATTTGACCCATTTTCAACACCAAGCTTCGTGCAGGAACTTTCAATGTTTTGGGCAAACTTGAAGTTGGCAGTTTCTTTTTTTGCGCCTAGGAGAATGTTTACAACAGATATTACGCAACGTACAGACGGACATGCATAATTCAATTCAGAATTTAATGATAATCGGGAATGTATATATTTTGTGGGTTCTCTGAAGCTGCCTTCTGGGCGTTGCAAAAGCTTCGACAAAATGAATATACCCCTATTCTTCCGGGGTGGGTGTAAATATGTCGACCCAAATAAACTCACAATTTCTCTTAGGCATTTAATAATCAATGTCTCAATTTTGCTTATATTTTGTTTGAGTTTCAATGAAAACTGGCAAAGATTTTATTTTATTTTGAAAAAGTGACGCTGAAATCGAAATCATAGTAGGACACGAGTCAACAGTCAAAATTCCTTAAGATTATTTTTAAGACGTTAAAATTGTTAACAACGATATTTAATTAATTAAATTGTTTTTTTTATTTCGGATTGTTGTGCTTCAGATTTCTGCCATACACTATTTATACTTATTTTTATATACACATTGCGCAGATTAAAATTCTAGTTTGCAATTGCAAATCTAAAATTCATTTCTAAGCTGTTGATGTTAGTTACAACTAAGTCTAGATCTTCATATTCAAACCTAATATCAAACAAAGGAGCGCTCGTGCTATTGCTATATAAACGGGAACAAACGAGACCAAGTCAAATCAAGCTTCGTGGTGAATGAGAGGGAAATGAACGGTAATATGAGCTATCACACATTCGAAATCGAAGCAAAGGAAAGTTACTGCATTGGCAAAAATCGCAGAAGAGATTTCAGTCCCCTTAAGTTACGTTCCGAATACAACATAATGCCGGATAAGGCAATCTTTGCGGATAGCGACTACAATAGTTGCAGCGAATGCAGTTATTGCAAAGGTGTTGATGACGGGATAAAAACCGCCGGTTTAAAAATATTCGCAATGATTATGTGTCATGCCTGGCGCAAGCGTCGTGAGCAATTAAACGAACTGCGGCGTACAATGGAAGAACTAAAGCAGGGCGTAAGTGTATTTAAAATATTCTCGCCATAGAATTCTCGTCAAATTTCTTTCCGATTCAGTCAATTAAAGCAAAAGGTCAATTACAAATTTACAATCAATTACTACGCGTTGAACAGAAGCGTAATGATGAGCTTAGCGAACAGGTAAGGGAAGCCTTAAACACTTTAAAAAACTCGAGGGCCTCGTACGAATTCTTGTCGAGCAGTATTGTTAACTTGAAGACAGACAAGTCACTGCTAGAAGAAGAACTTAAATCTAAATATGAAGAGTATGACGCTTTGCATGCAGTGCTTTCACAAACTAAGACAGATTTATTTCGATGCATGATGGATCAACGCAACCTTCAAGTGCAGCTCTGTAAAGAACAAAGATCGGTTCAATCATTGGAAAATCAGAAAAATAAATTGATTAACGAGGTAAGCCTTCGTCTCTGCACTAAATTATATATTAGAAGGGGCGTTAATTTTGTTTTCCGTTATACAAACACAGATATGTGAAATAGGTTCAGAAACCCGTAGAGTAGAAGAAAGATGTAAACAACGAATGGAAGAAAAAGATCAACAATTATTGGAAAACAAAAATAAAGCAAATCTTTTAGAAATCGAAGTGTTTGAACTTAGAGAGCAAGTATCGCTTCAATTAATTTATGAAAATTATTAATAGTTTTTTTCTCACGTTTTTTATGCAGAAAACTATTGCCATTGAATGGCATCGAGGCGAACAATGATCGCATGAAAAGTGAAATTGAGTCTCTTCGCGCTCAAGTATTCAATATGAAAAAGGAACTTGATACTAGTCTTAGTCATCAAATTTATATGTGTTGGGAACAGTTACTTCATTACCAAAAATCCACTTTCCAATTTTTGCATGTTTTCGCTTTCTATTTGCTACCAGCCATGCCACCGCCATACAAGTGTATAGGAGAATTGATACTACCTCAAGTTTAACTGTTTGGACATTGTATCCAAAATTGTCTTATCATTTTATGACGAATTCGCGCAACTCCGAATTCGACCGCGTAGCAACATTTCATCGTAACGATAATCCTCTTTCAATCGCGCTGGAGAACTTCTGTAATATATTTAAGGGATCGTTTTGTAAACATATGCACTCACTAAAGTACATGTATTGATAAAACGTTTAAAACAGTAAAAAAACAAAAAAAAAAACAAAATTTAGTGTAATATTTTCCAAAATTCTTCAAAAAAAAAAATTTTTAATAAACTTATGATTGGTATCAGCGCAAGATCAAGGGCAATCAAGCGGCTATTTGAAGCTTTTGAGCTTGAATTGATATCAATGATAACAATAATAACCCTAGAAGCAGTCTAATCATAGTAGCTCGGGCCAAAATCTGTCTTCTTGATATGAGAGTTTTGATTTACTCTTATTCCAAACACACAAGGGAGAGAAAGAGAAAACTCTTGAATAGTGGCGATTCAAATATCATAATATACCCAAACTGATGTTATTTATACAAACTTCAGTAATGCTTTTGATAGAGTAAACCATAATTTGCTTGTTTCTAAACTTACTTTATATGGCTTTCCAGACATCTTGATTATATGGGTTTCTTATCAAAACGTGGGTAGCCATATCAGGCCCCTTTTTTCATATTCGATTCATAAATGACCTTATGTCTGTGATTCCTAATGTGTGCTGATGACGTGAAGTTGCCTTTGGCTTTTGATACAGTATTTGCAAGCCCTACAAGATTTACAAGCCCTAGTAGATTCGAGTAGTGTAATGTAGTGTAGTCTCTCATGTCTATTAATCCACGTAAGTGTAAGAAACTGTCATTTTCTAGAAGCTCGCCTATACGGACTACGTATAACATACTTGGAGATGTCCACTACTTCATAGATTTAAGTGTTGTTTTCGATTCATAGCTGCGGTTCCATTTGCATATACGCTCGACCATTAATAAAGGCAGAAGTACTCCGAGTTTTGTTAAAAAATGGGTCTCATAAGAGTGAAAAGCCATACATAACTAAAAATGTATTCATCGCTTTGATTAGACCTCTTCTAAAGTACGCGTCAAGCTATGGTTCTGATATCGATTTAATTGAGTCTATGCAGAAACAATTTCTTATACTTGCTTTACGTGGGGTAGGACGGAGGTCCAATTGCATTCTCCTTCAACCGCTTGAAATTGACACCGTTTAAGACAAAAGCAAATGTGGCAACTTTTAATTTTTTTTATATGCCAAATTTCGGTACATTTCATTTTTCAAATTATTTAAAAATGTGACAAGAAATAGAAAAATGTTGCATATATATGCAACATAAATAAATAAGTGAAATAAAAATAAATCCAAAAGAAATGGGCAAATTGCTCGGCAATGCCACTGGTATGGAAGTGTTCTGAACAGCAAATTTACGAAAATCCGAAGCTAAGCTACAAGTTACTTAACCAAGAAATTTTGAAAACGGCGAACTTGGAAATCAGTCGCTGGTCTCAGCGTGAAACCAAAGGCTTTGACCAGGCAACCCTGGGGAGAGTCACCGACGCCGCCACCTTTGTTCACACATAACTGTGCGTCCGACCCGCTGCCGTGCATCAGAAGACCATCAACTGAATTTCACTCTTACACGTCCGCCAGTATGTTTTATTACTGGGAGTAGATTAATGGTGTGACGGATGCCACTGAGCAGATCTGCAAACACTAATTACGGTCTAGCGATCAATGTCCAGCTACGTGCCATCACAAACAGACAACACACACTTCCACTGGGTATTGGTATAAACCTTCTATTTAAGCAATGTTTCTGAAAAAAAAATTTCTGCGAATTATATGCATAAATAGTATATAAACGTAAATTGTGACCGTATTAAAATCAGTAATGTTAAGCAAAACGCATGCTAATAGAAGACTCATAGCAATGGTAGATGTCCACACTAACAGCACTCATATTATTATTTCTATCCACTAGAGGGTTATTAACTCGCGTAAACTAAATAGCAAATATGTAATACATAAAATAAACTTTTTTTCAAATTTATTTTTATTATTATTATCATAATTTTAGACTAATGGAATAAGTTCTTACACTAAAAAGAAAAAGGGTCTTATGTGCAAGAAATTTTGAGGAAAGTCGCGACGTAACAAGGGTTAGTTTTGTTCATCTTACATAGACTTAATGTGGAACATTTTAACAACCGCTAACCTTTATCTTCAGGAAATTTCATTTTATAAGAGTGAGAAATGAAATAATTAAAATATGAAGCAAAATGGCTAAAAAATACTAAACTTTTTCAATCTACGTTTTGGTAGAATTTTATTGGTATGACAAAGACATGTTTTCTTATTTAACTGTAACCGAAGGCTTTTCCTTTTAGATTTTTCATCGCTATATAGTTCTTATACTCTGCATTTTTAGATTTACGATGATAAAGAATAAAGTAAATATAGAATGTTCTTATAGAATATGTATAGAGATCATGTTAATTTACTCTTCCTCCAACAAATCAACTTTAAACTTTGACATGTTTTTAAAATGTATTGCAAAAACTTCCCATTAAGAGAAAATCCAGCTAAGAAAAAGCGATTTTTTACGTACTTGTGTGAATGGTGAAAATGGTAATAGAATAATGATATTCGGAAAAGTTACTAACCATATGTGTATAAAATAAAAAATAACAACAATTGAAATACACTAACAATGGCAACACCGCAGTTATTCTCGAGAAAGGATTCTCTATTAGTCTACAATCTCCTAGATCCTCTATCACTTTCGATTTTCAACCCGATATGACTTTTTGTATGAGCAAAGAAGTAAAAAACTATCTTAACAAAAAATGTAACCTGAAATGTCATCTTCTAAGCACATGTTCGTTTGAAACAATCAGGTGAGTGTTGCCCGATATATAGGCATCAACACTATCCCGCGGAAAAAAACCGCAAAAACTTTTTATATAGCCTAATATTTTCAAACTGGCGTTACTGTATTAGAGTAAAAATGCCAGGACTCTTCTCATATAAAGAAAAAAAAAAAAGGAAGATCACAGGGAAAAAATGATGGAATAAGAAAGTAACACGGCTTTTATGACAACGTCGAAGGCAGATTGTTGGCCAGGAATGGCTCGGTTTTTATTCGTTATAAACAGAGCTCGATAGCTAAAAGTAGGCCTCAATGGAATGTAAATAGACTCCAACCATTAACCGTTACATTTTTATAAAAGGTAGTGATTTCCTCGATGATCATCAGAGCTATTTCTAAATTTATTTTACAGCTTGTTGATATATAAAAATGCAAGCATTTCGACGGATAATTTTGAGAAAGGAAGTTTAGACCTCACATTAAAGGAAAATTATGAAAGGGCACTTAGGTAAAGAACATTTAAAATTAGATGATTTTCTGCTAGCGAAATGCTTAAGGCCTTGCAAGCTCAATTAACCAAAACAGAATACATTTTCACACTAATTTTTTTGGCCAAAGAGGATTTAATTATAAACAAGCATCAAATGAGATTCCTCAACAAATCTATTGACATATTTTGTTCTAACGGCATCTAAGGAAAGTCTTCTTCACAGCCTGCGTCGTCACTGCAAAAATGTTAAATTGAGAGAACAGCCCAATGATAATTGTTAAGACTGACTTAAGCATCGCCCTAGAAAGGCTTATCAGAACATCGGCCCTTGAAGTACATAATGTATGATCTTTTTATTAGGATATAGTATTAGAAGAGTAGGCCTCTTGCAATCATCGTCTTTGTGTGAAGAGAAACTGATCGGAGTGAATTAGAGATGCTGAAGATATATGTGCTCATCATAATGAAAATTTATATTCATAGTCGAAGAGGCAACAAAGTTTAGTTTTCATCAGTAAGAAAATTCGAATTTTCATTGAAAAGAAAAGTATAAACAAAAATCAATTTTCTCTTTTAGTGCTCGTTAATTTTATTCTCTTAAGGCGTGTAAAGTGCATGAATGAAAATAAATTTTTATAAAATGGAAAAAGAAGACAGTTCTCTCTTGATTCTTGCTGGAAGAAGACCGCTAGCAGAATAAACTATTTTATAATTGTCGAACTATTTTTTGTGCAAGTGGAAAAAACTCGGACGATACTATGAACGTAGTAACGCATTGCTTCCTGTTTTTCAAACTACTTTCTTTCGTTTGTTATTCCAATCAGTTACAACAACTTAATATAGGTTTTTTGTAATGACTTTGTTTTTGTTTGTTTAATAAACTGAAAGTGAAATTCGTTTTCAGGAGCATTCTTCTATGAAAATGAATTTGAATATCAGAGAGCTTTTGAGTCGGCAGTTTTACGAATTAACAGCGAAAACAAAAGTAATTTTAAATTATTACCGATTATAAAAAAGTTATCCTCCTACGACGGTCCTATTGCACTGAAAAGAGAAGGTAAAAAAAATAAATTATAAATTTATAAAAAGACAATAAACGTGAATTGCAAAAAATTTCAGCATGTAATTTGATTGGTGATGGCGTTGAAGCTATTTTTGGCCCAAGTTCACAAGCAGAGAGCGGTGAGTGAAAAGTACTGGTCATTGGCTTTCCTTTAAGTTAATGTTTTCTCTTTTGTACCCTACATCGCTTGTGATACAAGGACATATTAAGTTTGCGCGGATGTATGCAACACCCAGAAGGACTTGAAATAGACCCCTCTTTTAGTGCACCGATCAATTCAGAATCACTTTTTTTCGTCGATCCGCAATTGTCTGTTTGTCTGTCTGATAGTCTGCCTACAGGCCGAAATGTTTCACATATTTTGATGAAGTTTGTTACCACGATGTGTTACGAATCGAACCACTTTTTCGACTGCTTGCCATAGAACGACCTGTTTTGGAAAGTCGTTATATGACTAGTTGTAGAGCGATGTAGGACACTCATTGGTGGACCCTGTTCCACTATAGTTCTCTTACTTGTTTTTTATTTATTTCAGATATAGTGGCCGTTATATGTAACAACACTGGCATCCCACATATTCTTTTTGATTATTGGATCGACGAGAATCATTCGCGTAAATATAAACATCAAATGACTCTCAATGTATTTCCTTCACCATCAATTTTATCAAAAGCGTATGCAGACATTGTAAGTAGTTTTGGATGGAAAAAGTTTACCATTGTTTACGATGCTGACGACGGTAAGTAATTGAAGAGTTGGCAAATGCGAATAATGAATATTTATAAAAAGTGATTATTCATTTGCATTTCTATTTCTATTCAAGTTCAAGCTTACACGAAATTACAAGACTTGTTTCAATTGCATAGCTTGCACTCTGACATTGTCCGCATACGCAAGTTTAAACGGGACGAAGATTATCGTATCTTATGGAAAAGTATAAAAGGTGAAAGAAGGATTGTTTTAGATTGCAGCCCGAATATTTTATTGGACCTATTAAAAGCTGCCGTGCCATTTGACCTCACCGGCCAATTCAATGTAAGTTTAGTTCATTCCTTGTTATAATGTCTCTGTCTCCATACATATATGTTTTCTCTGCGCAGCATTTGTTTCTAACGAATCTAGATACGCATAGCAGTGCAATTAAAAGTCTTCGTGATAATCCCACATATGCCATGAATGTTACAGCCGTGCGTTTAAAGCTAAACGATGACTTTTATGTAAGATGAAAATAACGGTGTTTCTAATATTCTGAGTTGATGTTTTATTTTTAACAGAAACAGTCACTCGCACACAAAAGAGACTTTGCTAATATCAAGTTCCATCGACAGCCCTTGAAGGTAACTCTCATATATGATGCTCTAATGTTGTATGGAATTGCTTTGAAAAATATTACTACGAATTATCCAACTATTCAACGTTATGTCAGTTGCGAATACAATGAATACAATTCTACATATTCCTCACCCGCGGGTAGTTACGTTTACAACTCAATGACAAATGTTCGTATAAATTGATATATAATTGTTAAAAATATATTTATATCGACCACCAAACGGTAAGAATATATTAGAGAGAGAGTTGGAAATTTTTTTCAAAGAAAAATTTTAAGACAAACTTCTGGTTCAACACTGTATTGTGGAAACTTCAGAGCAGTTTTAAATGTAGAAATTTCCGAACGAAAAAAGAGATGTCTTTAACCACACCTAGCGAAGGTAGTGGTAATCGGAGCGGCCAAGGTTCGGATGGATAAATCTAATCTTCCAACCTAACCTTGCGCAGTTTTTGCAATCTTTAAAGAAGTGTGTGATCTGGCATTGTGTGGATGTGGGACGATGCCTTTTTAATTGATGAATTCTGTACGTTACATCTTAATTTCATGCTTAATCAAGTTAGTTGTTGATAATAGAAGAGAATAGAGAAGTCCATAGTGTACAATTCGCTGCCAGTCTTACTAAACCCAGGGCATTGTTTTAAGAGGCGTCAATCTAAGCTTTGCTTCCGTTTGTATGGATTCATCCATCTTTGACTGCGGTCTTACACCATCTGGTGGTACAGATTAGATTAAGTTTGTAAGGTTAATATGGACCTACCTTTTATTACACCGATCGGGTTAGAATCATTTTAGTCAAGCAAAGCACGGCGTCAACCTAAAAAGCGTTATCAGCTTTGTTATAATGATATCGAATACACCGAATGTTTTCGTCGCAACGTTTCTTCAAATTATCGATTGAGTGTCACTTTTCTGTTGTCTCATGCCACAAACTTCTTTCCTTAACACAATATTATTGATAAGCGTAACATTCCAAGTCGTTATAGACATGCTCGTCCCTTTATCTATCTGTAGTTAGAATATCGATAATTCCTAGAAATTAACTTTGAAATCCGCTGAAAAGCAGCAAAAAATTGTAAGCTACAGTTGCAGGCAAAACGTTGATTTAAGTCTTGTTACAACTGCCATGCAAGACGTCAGACCACAAACGACCCAAGACAGATACAACGGATACAACACGATTTGCATAACATATTTCGAATTTTTAACCCGAGGTGGTAGATATCTTATATTTGACATAAAGCAAATATAGTTTACATCTTTATATAAATGTTTTATCTAATCGGACTATAGATAAGCCCCCTTGATGGAGTTCACTTTCGTTCGGGATCTTTGCTATTCGATGACAATGGACAACGTACTGGTTTTGAGATCGAACTGTATGAACCTCTTAACGACTATGGTACCGCGTTTTGGAACACGAAAGGTCAAATTACGCAACAGCATACAGGAGCAAATGTGCTGAAAAAAAATTGTGTACCGAGTTGCAACCCGCATCGGGGAACCGTACTTTATGGAAAAGTTCTGTTTGTCTTTTCTATGATTGTAAAAATAATTATTTCAACCGTTTTCTTCACAGTTCAACTGCAAAGACAGAAAACGTTACCCATAACGGGCGATACATGGGTTATGCGGTAGATCTCATAGAGGCGTTATCTAAAGAAATCGGTTTTGAGTATATTTTCGTACCAGTAGCCGATAATGGCTATGGAAAGTACAATAAAGAAACGAAACAATGGAATGGAATAATAGGAGAACTGATAAACAATGTAAGCATGAAATAGATCTATTTGCTCGCCTTTTATGACACATGTCTTGCTCTCATGTCCAGGATGCTCATATGGGTATTTGTGATCTTACAATAACGCAGGCTCGCAAAACTGTAGTCGATTTTACAGTTCCCTTTATGCAATTGGGTATCAGCATATTGGCCTATCAAAAACCTACGGAATCGAAAGCCTGGAGTGCTTTTTTGGATCCGTTTACTGTCGATGTATGGATCTACGTTATGATATCAATATTCATTATTGCCCTTCTTTTCATTTTTATGGCTCGGTAAGCATTAGATAAAATCAAAAAGCATTCAAAGACAGGAAAATCAACCAAATGGCTTAAAACCACTTGACCAACATTCGCATGTAGCCGAGTAGGTAAGAATTGCGACTAGCAAGTCAGTGTACGCGGTTTCAAACCTCACTGTCGCGTTTACTTTAGGCGTAGCCTTTAATGAGTGCTCAAATCAGTAAAAGCAAACCCGCACTAGGCTGTGAACACCACCTTCGCTTCCTATCTATCTCTCTCTGCTTCCTCACTTCATTGTGACCACCATCATGTTACACGAATACGGAACATCCCCAGACTGATTGGTCATATTGAAAACAAAAAATATATATATATATACATATGATAATTGAAAAAATATCTTATAAAGAAACAGTTTTTTTTCTACTGTAGGATTTCGAGGGATGAATGGGAAAATCCTCATCCTTGTAACAAAGATCCGATTTGTCTGGAAAATAAATGGAACATATCGAATAGTTTCTGGTTAACTATGGGCTCAATAATGACTGCTGGTAGTGATATTTTACCATGCAGTGCATCGATGCGTACCTTTAACGCGATGTGGTGGATTTTCGCTGTCATTATCGCTAACTCGTATACAGCAAATTTAGCCGCTTTTCTAACCAACAGTAAAATGGAAGGTTCTATTAGCGGAATACAAGACTTGGCTGAGCAAACAAAAGTGAAATTCGGAACCATGGAAGGCGGTAGCACCTTCACATTTTTCTCCGAATCGAATGAAACCACATACAGGCTGGCGTACAACTTGATGCAAAATAATGATCCACCTGCATACACCAAAGACAATAAAGAAGGTGTTGATAGGGTGTTAAAGAATAACGGTTCCTATATGTTCCTAATGGAAACCACAAGTTTAGAATACAACACCGAAAGAAATTGTAAATTGAAAATGTTGGGAGAGAAGTTCGGCGAAAAGCACTACGCCATAGCTGTTCCATTTGGTAGGTTTTGTAGAGCGTTTACCTAAAGAAACCGTTACACTTTTTACTTTGCAGGCGCTGAATATCGTTCGAATTTAAGCGTCGCCATTTTGAAATTAAGCGAAAGGGGTGAACTGTTTCAATTGAAAAATAAATGGTGGAAAAATCATAACAACACCTGCCACGAAGGTGTGCAAATGGACGCTTCGGAAACTCCCGATATGACATTTTCTGAAGTTCGAGGCATTTTTTACACACTTGGCGTAGGAGTAATCATAGCTTACACTGTTGGCATTTTTGAATTTTTAATTCACACGCAGAAGGTTGCTGCTGCGGAAAAACTTACTTTCAAAAAAGCATTTTTAAAAGAAGTTATATTTGTGCTTTGCGTTTGGAACAATAAGAAGCCACTTAAGTTAGCGTCGTCGAACGGTTCGAAAGCAACTTCACCCAACGCTCCATAGTTTTTTTCAAATAATTATCGAAAACGCAGGCTGGTAAATTTCATATATGTGTACGTTCTCTACGTGTTGTTCATTGCTTGAGACCACGATTACAGCGCCAAGATCACTTTATCTAGCGGAATAAAGTTAGTCTTAAGTTTATTCTTCTTACTTTTTTTGGATGAATTTCAGGAATTCATTAAATCGGCTGATGCGCCCCCCACAGCAATTAATCCAAAGATAAAAAGGGTTCACTTTATCTTAAATCTAAATATCGAACTTAGCCTTAAGTTTGGTTTCTGTCCTTAAAAATTACTAACACCGATCCTTAAGTTTCCTCGCATTCACCGAAGAATCGAATAAATGGAAGATGCAGAATAACTGACATTAAGATGATTGAACTTCTTCATAGACGGTTTTTTCCAGTGTTTTATCGACTTTACAATCCGTATTGAACCCTTTTAAGTTTGCGCTGATATATGTAACACCCGAAAGGACTCTAGATACATCCATCTTGTGTTACACCTATCGCTGAAGAATCATTTTCTAAATCGATTGTCTATTTGTCTAACGTCCATGTATTTTTGTGTGCAGCCTAATTACGCAACTTTTGAGATAATTTGAGACGAAATTTGATACACTGACGTGTTTTGGAGCCAATCCTATTGAAAATGAATTGAATCACATCACTTTTCCAGCCAAACATCGCTTAACGTCTTATTTTAAAAACTCCAATTTCTCACTTAAAACCTCAACTAACTAATAGTGTTCCGAGATTTTAAAAGGATGTGAAAAGTTTCTATCGAATGAGATAATTCTTTGAAACTCTTCCATACAACCATTTAGACAAATAGTAGAAATAAAAAAATCGGGAAAAAGGGTCTAAACTTCAATATTCCATTCAATATTGATCCATAAGAATAATTTACATAAAAATTAATGCGGTAGCATTCGGGCGTAGTATGTGCACTTTTTGGGACCCTATTAAATATAAGAGTTCTCATAAAAACTTTGCCTTTATATAGTGATAAGGTCTAAATTTTAATATTTTATGATGCACTTACTGCACCAAAATTGAATCACATGGGTCTATTTTATGAACCCCTGCCCATAAAAGGTATTTTAAGAAAGTGAAGCTTTTATGTGGTAACATAACTGAATTTGTAACTTTTTATAACGGAAATAGGAGAAGAAGGAGATATTAATTTTACTAAGTATCGACGACGTCAGTACGTGCTTGGGGCCACCTCCCGTACAAGAGCTTCTAAGAAAAGTATGCGTTTATATGAAACCAAGGTATAGTTTTTAGTATTTTATATCAAAAAAAGTAAATAAAGAAATGTGTTTGGTGAAGTGCTGCGGAGTATTAAAAGGTTGGTCTGTTGGTTGTTTTTGCTTATTTATTTATTTATTCAATCTGCTTGCTCCAGATCTTACAAAATAAAAATACAATCTTGTCAATTAATAATAATTATATTGTTACACTATACTATATATTTATGATATTGTGGTCTTTACTGACTTCAATGCAAATTATTAATGGAAATTGAAAAGGGTCGCAAGATAATGTTACTTTCTTTGCTTTAATACAAACACGTTAAAATGATTTTTAAAATTAAGAAATTTATTTTATTAAATACGTAAAAGCTATTTAACATATATATTTATTGTTTTTCTTAAAAGAAAAAAAAGAAAAAACCAAACTTCAGACGGGTAGGATGGTGTTACTCTCCGTGCGTAAAATGATGTCACGCTTGTTCTGTTAATTTCAAAAGGTAAATTATGCCGAAGTAATAAGAGAGATTTATGTTTTTTGTAGAAATATGCCTGAAGTAAAAATTATGCAAATAAAGCATTTTGAAAGAAGCGCTTCCCTGAATCCATATTCAATAGAAAGGTTTAATATCAGCTCAACTCTAAGCAAAGATAAATTTAACACGTTCCATTGATCTATAAAAATGAACGAGAAAGAAAGAAGAAAGAATTTTGAAAATTTTCCGTTATCTTACAGTAAAAAGAAAGAGATTCTCTTTATACCCTACATCACTGGTGGGTATATTAGGTTTGCCGGGATGTGTGCAACAACCAGAAGAAGTTGAGGAGGAGACACATCTTTTATTGTACCGATCGATTCATTACTTTCTGCATCAAACTGAGGTTGTCTGTCCCTCTGCCCGATTTGTATTCTTGTTTTCAAACTATAGATGCACCTAAGCATATCCGTTTGTTCTTTTGGCCATCTGCCCATCTGCCCAACTGCCTAGTATCTGTGACAAACAATCTCATACTCGCAAATCTGAAGATATCGCCTACTACCCTGCAAAAGAATTTGTAAATGAACCAAACCGGTCAAAGGGCACGCCTTTGCAAAAAAAGCTATGAACACTTTTCGCTTCCGTGTTTTTTTCTTGTTGCTCATAAAATACAACACATTCATCATATCAATTTCCATTTTTATTCTGAAAATAAAATACCCGGCCACGCCCATCAAATGTTATAGAATATAAAAATTGAGTCCTTTTCTTATTTTTTTGTCGTTTGCAGGACAGGTGAGTATAAAAGATTCGGTCACGACCGAATATAATTTTTTTACTTGTTATTATTTGAATTCTATTAAATATGAGGAAATATGAAAAAAATAAACAATACAATAAATAATATTTATATAATAAATAATATTTATTAAAAAATTGGCCAAAAAACTATACTAAGTTACCTCCAACGATTTTTAATTAAATGTAAAAAAAAAAGCAAAAAATAGAAACGGAAACGTAAAAAGCAGAACAATTAAGAAAATTACATTTAGCTACCGATAAATCTTCTGTATCCGCTACCTTCATCTTAAAAGAAACAGAAACTCGAAAAAAATAAAATTTTAATAGCCTGTAATATTAAGCGAGCGTTGGCTCATTTTTCACCTTTTCAACATACACTGTAGTATTATTCGTAGAACATAGGCGGAAATTTTTGTCGTCGTATTTGTTGTTGTATATAAGTAACGAGCAATAACCCATTTTTTTTTTTATATTGAAATTATTCTCATGTTATGTTGCACTGTGGACACATCCTGGACCGATTTGGACCATTTTTAAAAAATTTAAATCCGATATCTTTATTTCTGCAGTGCAGATAACGTTTAGCACAGACCTTACAGGAGGAAGGAAAACGCTAATCAAGAATACATATAACTTATAGGATTCCTGAAGCTTCTGTCTAGCTTTTGGAAAGGTTTTATCAAAATTAACATACACCCACCCTTCACTGGTGGTTATAAAAACCAAACAACTTATTCGCCCTATATCCCAAAAAGAACCTTAAAAAGTTCATTCACATAAACTACCGAAGAAATTTTAATGTATGGAAGCATTTTCGGGTGAGTGTAATAAGCTTTTGTTTGCTGTAGCCGAATCACGACTTTCTAGCTTTCTTTCTGCCATAACTGTTAATAAGTATACGCATAGTACACGCTATTATAAACCACATTGATAGAGTGTGCGTAAAAAAATGTTGAATAAACTAATTTATAAAAAAATCTGTGAAATAACTGTCTTTCGTTTGCAGTCTTATTATCGTGTCCATCATTAAAGAAGAAGAAGAAGATTTGCCGCTTCGTTTGTAACAGCCAGAAATACGTATTGAAAATCTTATATTTTTGATCAGCTTGAGCTTTTAAATGATTTTAATTCTCTGTGTACGACGGTTTACTGTCCGTCGCTAGGTTATTCACTGGCACGTAGCAAATACACTATTACTTAAGAGCCACTTATGAAAGTGTAACATCAGATCCGATATTAACTGAAACCAGCTAAAAAACAAATATATAAAAAATGCTTATGACCGACCAAGTGACATGCTCATACTAACAGTCAAAGCGCTACAAATGGACTAAAAAGCTTTGTTTGCTACCTAAGTTAAACAGCAGAGCAGTGCTAATAGACGTTGCGCTGAGAAAAAATTTCAAGCATCAACTTCTTACATAATATTTTTCCTTTCTTTTTTTTTAATATAACCAATCAATCAGGAGATGTCCGCTTCTCGTGTAACTCCGAGATGACCAGAAAGACACGAGGAAAGAGGGAGATGATAGTCGCAGCCTAGTAAGCGTGTGCCGAGCATTCAGCATGTAGCTGCGCCCAAAGCAAACTTTATTGCGAACGCTGACTTCACGATTCCTAACTATTCGGCTGCTCATGCGCATAACGTGATATGTGATTAATGTCTTCGTTTTTGGTGGCCGTTAATGGAAATGAGGGGTTGCTTCTTGCACACAGACCTTACTATAAGCAACAGGTCCTCTGCAACATATTCATCGATTCAATACATGATTGAAATCGAAAACTTACGGTAAATTCTTTAATCCCCAAAAATTTTCTAACTTCAAAGATCAATACACGCACCGTTCCAAACAAAGCCGGCAGCTTTAATCCATTTCAAATTTCTAGTGATATCTTGGTATACCGCTACAAATGAATAGCGATAATAAAGACTTTCTCAATATTTTCAATGCGATTCTCAAATTTGCTAAATTCTGGATACTAAGTATAATGTATTGAACATTTATTTATCATTATATTATAATGTATTTATTGTTATATACCATATAAGGAGCATTGTAATCAGCCGTTTATTTCAAAATCATTTAAAATTCCAATCTTTAAATTCGGTCTTCATTACGTGATTTGCTTGTAAATCAATTTTATTCATATCTGCATTGAAAATTCATACGATATCACAGATACGAATGTCAAGTTGGTATTCGCACAGTGTTTAGTGTTTTGTTAGACAGTAACTAATGTTGAGTCAAACAACAACAAATAGAAAGCAGTCTTTCGAGCGGGCTCAATGTTAACAGACGTATTCGCAAGACTTCCACAAAAAGTGCCTGCAGGTAGAAAAACATAACGGTTGTGAAATTAAAGCTAAAAAAAAAAAGAAAACAAGAAAAAAGACATTTGCAATAATAACATAAGTGACGAAATATGCTTGCAACTTGTGATATTAAAAAAAAAAACAAAATTATATGCTTGCTTATATGCATTAGTTAGTTTGACTGTGTGTGTGTATGATCGTTCAAGCAAAACAAATCTACAGCAATTGCATATTACCAGCGCAACATCTAACTCTTAACTTCAACTGCAATTTGTTCCTTCAAATTGTTATTATAGCAAAAGAAATAATGTAAATAATTGTTGTTGTTACCGCTAGCGGTTCAAGCGAAAGTTTGAAAAAGCTTCGATTGAATAAAACTGAAAATGTAAACTGCATTATAGGATGTTCGCGTGCTAGTACTAACATTGTTTTATTATTCATGTTTTCCTTTAATGAAATAAACGCTTTATGATTTATTTTTATTTATAGTTATATTTACTTATTACCATTTTTACAATCAAAAAAATTGAATATTCTTTAAACTATTTTGTAATTTTGTTTTTACACATTTAAATATATATATATTTAAAACAAAAGTGTAGAAATGAATGAAATTTTGCAAAAATGTTTTAAAAACAAGTGAAAAAACGGCCCACCATAACATCAACCTGCAGTTATTCATTTAATGACTTTTCAAAATAAGGTGTTATATGAGATGTGGTCGAAAAATTGGTCCAATCCGAAACATTCGTAATAGCATTCCTACATGGACCAAAACACGCCGGTGTAACAAAGTTAATCAATTTATCTCAAAAATTGCGGCATCTAGGGTGCACACAAGGAAAATAAACTACACGGACAGGCAAAGTCAGATCGATGCAGAAAGTTGTTCTGGTTGTTGTAATGAAGGTCTACCTCAAGTCCTTCCGGGTGTTGCGTATATGTGCATAAAGTTAATATTCCCTTGTACCGCGTGAAATAATCCCGCTTAAAATTTTATGTAAAGAAATTTTTTGCCGTCGCAAATTGAATAAAATCATGTATTAAGAAAATAGATTTTCTTTTTCCGTGTAAAACAAGAATTAATTTTTCTCATGTAAAAATAAAATTGAATTTGTTTTTCCGTGTAAAAAAAGAATTAGTATTGCTTTCATGTAAAAATAAAAATGAATTTATTATTCCGTGCAAAAAGAGTATTCATCTTACTTTCGTATTAAAAGAAAATTGATTTTGTTTTTTTCGCCTAAAAAAATAATTGGTTTTGTTTCGTGTAAAAAAAAGAATGGCCTTTTTTTGGTGTAAAAAGAGAATTGAATTAAAAAAGAAAAACAATTGTTTTATTTTCGGTGTAAAAATAAACTTACAATCGTTTTTCTGTATGAGAAAAAGGAGTGATCTCTTTTTTCTGCAAAAGGAGAATTAAATTTATTTTTCCGTGTAAAAAAGAATTCCTTTCATTTTCGCGTACAAATGAAATCGAATTTGTTTTTCCGTGTAAAAAAAAAATTAGATATATTTTCGTGCAAAAATAAAATTGAGTTTTGTTCTTCCACGCAACAAGGGACCCGGTTTTAATACTTTTTTTTGGAGTCAAGTCGATTTTTCGGTTCCACTAACTACAAGTTATTCAAACGATGATATTGGCAAAAATTGTGAAAGAAAGATCAAATTTACTCACCTGTTCTCAGCTGAAAGCCTCAGATGAGATTGAAAATCGATTTTGAATTGATTTAAGAGATCTGCCTGTGCTTGATAGTGTAGAGACTAAAATACCTCGAAATTTGCAATATATTTTAAGAATAACCTACGATTCGTAGCAAGCGTAAAAAATACATCTAGAGATACTAGGTATATAAATTTGTTCTTGGGCAAGTCATCCGTTCTGTTAACTTTTGTTAACTTTAATGGTTTTAATCAAATATGCAAAGGACAAAGGATATGCAGTAAACTTTCATATATTTAATCCAAAACGACATTAACGTGCATCCTCTAATCCACAGTTTAATACTCTTTACTTCCGTCACGCCCTAGTTATAATTGGTTCAATTTCAAATATTCTATTCTCGTCTCTTGACGTCTATTAATTTGTGTTAATGGTTTATTAAATACTCCGCCTTTGAATGCTTATTAATTATTTTACCTTAACCTTAAGTTTATAATAATTTCAACGATTGTCGTTATTGTAGTACGTTATTATTGCTTTCTTTTGCGGATATTGAAAAACTTATGTATTGGCAATTACCGTTTGTAACTGTGAAGCACACTAACTTATCACTCACTTAATTTTTTACACTAATACACTTACCTTTGTGTAAGCTTCAATTTCGAGTTAATTATTACTTATGATAATTTAATAAATAAATGAAGAAATAAAAAGGACTTTAGATTGTCCCTTACACTAACTTTTGATTACACCCTACGCTTATACTTGTTGTACAGCGGTATATTAGGTCTGTGAGAATGTATGCAACACACTGATCGATTCAGAAGCATTGTCTGCATCAATCTGGGTTTGTCTCTCCGTACGCCCGCCTTCTTTTCTTGTGTTCATCCTACACTTGTGACAATTTTTGGGATATTTTTATCAAATTTAATACACATTTAGTATATTTTGGCCCAAGGAACGAACATTCTTGAAAATGATTCAGAACAGGCCAATTTTTTGACCACTTACATTGCAACGCCTAATTTTGATGTCATTAGTGGCGTAGGGTATTTAATAGTAGCTATAAGGCTTTGAAATGAAGCCGATGATGTTTAAAATGTGTTGCGAACGTACACTAGAAGATGACCCTAGAATATCTTTCGTTACTTTTGAATTTGTTCGCATTATCGGGCGCAGAAAAAAAATGCATATAAAAGTTTTCTTACATATATCTTACATTTAGAAGTTCAAAGTCCATACTACATACACTGATACAAAGAAATGATTAATTTACAATTTATTACGCTCAATAGTTTTTAGATAAGTAAATCCTTTCAATATTTTCATTACAACAAAATTTGAAAAAAAAGACTAAAATAACAAAAACTAATGATGGCATCGGAGATCCTGCATATGGAAAATCCTTTTAAGGCTGTCATGCAGTTCATAATCGACATAATAATTTTCTGGCTAAAAGCGTTCTTTTACACCTTGGAATCATTGTATTATACATTAGTGCCGAATCGACTAAGGAAATTAAAGGTACGTCATAATTTCCCTGGTAAAACACGTATAGCATATGTAAATGTGGCTCAACGATAAACCAAACATGCGAAATTATAATGCATTCGAATAAATTTAAAATATGGAAAACTATAACCTCATGTTAAACAGTTAGCAAATTTTCGTTACATAAAATGAAAAGAAAAAAAATCTTTTTGATTAATTTTTTTGAATAATTTTAAATATGTTGAAATAAAGAAACCGGATTTTTAGAAAAATTTGAAAGAAACCGAACTGGTTTTCGCATTTAATTTGAAAATATGAAAATTTTTAAGTTAATTAATTACAGTCTTTTGGTGTTTGTTTGGTAAGTTGTAATATTTAAAATGCTCCGTCATACTAAATACTCGTAGCCTCTACGATTTGGTTCCTCCTACCTTGTTTACCTTAAGGAAATGGTTAACATTCACGACATTCCCGTTATCATGAATCAGTCATTACCCGAAAATACAGCACTGAATGAAGACATAGGTTAGAATGCAAAAATTGAAAACAGAGTAGTTGGCTTTGATCACGTTCGCATCTTGAGAACTTCGGCAGAGGTCGTTAAGAGAAAGTATAGTTGACCTTTCATCCTTGGAAAGAGATGTCAGTTTTTCCATTCCTTTCCTTTTCTACCCACCGTAAGCCGTATACCTCTAGAATGTGAGCTTTAGACCATCATTAAAAAATAAAACTGTGACTTGTTCATTTGTAAGTCTTTAAGCTATACGCAACTATAAAAATTATCACACCAAAGCGTACACAAATGGAGTTGAACCTGGATTGCCGCACTTTCTCCCCAGATATTACTTGTTCCGATTAACACTCGTCTCAACAGATTACTTATGGTTTGCTCGAACGGTCCTTCGGTTCTTATGACGATGGCCACATAAGACTTCTTTTAAGTATAGCCTTAAAGGACGAGACTTTTTTAGAGATGGAATTCGAAAAGTGCCTGAAGCATGGAGGAAAGACGTAGCTAACGATAAGCTGTACTTAGAATAGAATTCATTGTACAAATTTCTCTGAATTTACACATTACACAGACGGATAGACAGACATGCTTAAATCGATTCAGAATTTGATGCTGAACTGCACCCAGTACAATTACTGTGCTCTCTTTTCAAAAATGCTGCAACTGCTGTATAAAGTAGGATAAATGATAGTTTCCATGCAACTGTGACCACCAGTAGCTAATGTTACAACTTGCGCAACTACATCTGTACAGCACATTATATGACAATCGATGCGTGTATGCACGCATGCACAATGTGGAATTTCATAAATCATAAATATTTCGGGCGGAATTAACATCTTTGTGTCTTTCCTATTCTCAACGATGAAAAAACTTTGATATTGTCATGTGTTATATATATCGAAGGTTTTTAACACCCATACAAACTATATGTATATATATATATATATATATATATATATTTTTTTTTTTTTATCATCTTCAATTTATTGTCCATCGGTATCGCGAAACATTATCTAAAATATCAAATAGAAAGCCAAATATTGCCTTAGCATAGCATAGTCTGATATTAAACTCATCTATAGGAGGCGCCATCCGCTCACAGAATTTCTACAAATTGTAAATCGAATCCTTTTAGACGTTGTATACGGCAATATCTCCCCATTGTCTGCTATTTTCGCTCAACTTGCATAATAAGGTTGCGTTAGGCATATGCTAATGGCTAATGGTAATCAATTTTTCCTCTCAGACGTATCGCAAAATTTATTTCATAGCTACACCTACATGGTGTTATATAATAACAATGTTTTTATATATTTTTAATTACATTTTTTTTTTTTTTTTTGCTATATGCATTTATTAAAAAAACTAAAGCCTCTATTTGTCTATAATTAGTAAAAAATTAGTATTTTTTGTGCATAGAAACTTTTCATTATATTCGATGTACTTTGGGTACATAATATTAAAGCAATAGCTTGTGTATACCAACATATTTGCGCTTTTCATTACAAACTTTACGTTTACAAGCCACGTTATCTCGCCTCATGTAATTATCACAAATTTCACTTTCTTCAGTTTCGTGATGTATTTATTAAAAAAAATAACAAAAGTAAGTAAACCGTCGGCAGCGAAAGTTCGATTTAATCGGAATGTAGTCTTTTTCACATTTTCAAATTTATTTACTGAAGATGAAACCGATGTCAGATTACATGTAACTACAATTTTCTTCATTACAAATCGTACAAGATATATAACGAAATCGTTTCCTCAAATCGTTTAAAATTGCTTTGCTACAAGACAGTTTCTACAGTTTTTTGTAGTTACGCGCACTTTCGCTGCAAATCGTCACAAGATATGCTTAGTAATTGCATTGTAACGAATGCAAGTAAGAGGTCATGAGAAAGTGAGTAAAAATGGAAACTGGAAATAAAGACTTCATGCTATGAAACATTAACCAACGTTAACAAGTACAATGCCGGTGTTGAATTTTATTGGATATAAATCACAAACTATGCGCTTTAAAGGAGTTTTACTTCCGTATTATCGTCAACCAACTATATATACATACATACATTTACATATATATTTGACTACTGCGACTCTACTACAATGAATTACCTACTAATATGAAGAAAACATGATTCTTTTACATTTTAGGACATTTCTGGGCAAATTGTTCTAATCACCGGAGGAGGAGGAGGGGTTGGTCGACTTTTAGCATTAAGATTTGCAAAAGCAAATGCGGTAATTGTTGTCTGGGATATAAATAGAGAAGGTAACTACTAAAGATTACAAATCATCATTCACAACAAAAAACACGAAGAGGAAAGGTGTTCACAGAGGCGTGTGGGTGCTACAGGCTAGTTTGGGTCATTCTCATTTTCTTTTGCAAATTTGTGGACGATATCTTCATTTTTCCGAGGGGGGAATGTTTACCACAGATATTACTTTGTTGAACCGATAGACATGCTTAGGTGCATTCCGAATTTAACGCTGACCAAGGTTTTATATACTTTATGGATTTTCTGAAGCTCGCTTTACGTTCGTATTGAAGGTATTGAAAAAAAAATTCAATTTTGATACACTCTAATATTCGATAGGTCCGGTTTTTTTTTTGCTATATTTGTACAGGTACTATAGCATCGCGCATAAAACATATGTTCAAAAGAATGTTTGTAGATTTATCTACTGTAGCTTATGAGTAATGAGCAAAAAATCAATTATTTATTTCTTTTGAAAGACGTGATTTCAGTTGACGTAGTATCGACCCATTTGACCCATTTTAAAAACCACTCGTGCAACTTTGAAGTCGATGGCTTCAGTTTTAAGACTAGGCGTGTGTTTGCAACAGACATTTCACAGGCGGACAGACGGACATGCTTATACCAATTCAGAATCGGATGCTGCCATATAAAAAGTAATCCGTAGCAAAAACACGCAGACGGTTACGAACATTTCCCTAAACATCTCGAATTTCTCAAGTAATTGATAGTACATTTGATCTTTGTAATCTTTAAATGCTGGACCATGAACATGATTAATTGCTTGAGCGCCTGCTGCATACCAAAAAATCCGTAACTAAATTTCATAAAAGAATTATTCATGTAAAGTGCGATTCCCATAGTTCTAGTTCTAGTTTACAAGCAACGGCCAAGACGTAGTTACAAAGTAAAGTTAATAAACAGTTAAAGAGATTGCATCAATTACTTAATAAGAAAGTAATAAGTAGTGTGGTCTTACTAACGCGCAAGCGTTCATTCTAAACATTTCGTTTCAGCTATTAAGACAACAATTGATTTGTTGGCAAAGTATGGGTTCCACAATTGCACCGGTTATACTGTCGACATCTCTAATCGAGAAGAAGTATACCGAAAGGCTGAGACAAACCATATCTGAAGTTGGACATGTAGATATACTTGTGAACAATGCCGCAATTGTATGCTGCCGGCCATTTTGGGATTTACCTGATCGCGTTATACAAAACACATATAACGTTAATATAATTGGACATTATTGGACTGTTAAGGCGTTTTTGCCCTATATGATGCATAGAAACAATGGACATATCGTCACAATTAGTTCTGTTACCGGAATGTTAGGCACATATGGTTGCGCAGACTACAGTGCCACCAAATACGCCTGCATAGGTTTCCATGAAAGCCTCTTCACTGACTTGAAGGCTCACGGTTATCACGGCATTCAAATGACGCTTGTCTGCCCGTACTACATTAACACAGGAATGTTCAACGGCGTCCGTCCGCGACTAGTTCCGATGCTTGAACCCCAATATGTGGCCGACAAGATTGTTGACGCTGTTCGCAAAAACGAAGTTTGGTGTGTTTTGCCAAATTCCATACGCCTACTAACGCCGTTGAAATGGTAAAAGAGAAGAAACAGAAAATGCATTCCATTTGTACTATTAATGGAATATTTCATTCTATATTTCAGCTTATTGCCTGCAAAAGTATGTTGGGAATTAATGTCCCGGGTGATTCGTGGACCCGATTCAATGATGATGTTTGAGAGAAGAGGTTGTTTGGCTACAGGCTGATTTACTCATTTAAATTTTACCTCTATATTCATTGTTATTTACACATAAATATGTCTACATATTTTCACGTAATTATTTTAAATGTAAATAAAATTAAAATCACATTTTGTTACCAAAACCAAAAGTCTTTATTTATATACTCATAATCATGTACTTATTCCTTCTTGTACAACATACATATTACTCTTTTGTCCCATAAAATAATCTTCCTTGTTATTTATGGATGACATCCGAGATTCCTTACCGGGTTAATGTAGCATAGTTCACTAATAAATTTCCAATATTCTGCAATGTAAATTTGGGAAGGATTTCTATTAACAAAACTTGATGTCGGAAAACGTCTATTTATTATACAAGAATAAATCAGATTTTAATAAAACTTGATAAATCAGTCAGGAATCAGATGTCCCTATCGTGTAGATTCATCACGCATTTAAACCTTTGAAAATAGTTTTATATTACATTGATATCGTACCTGCTCATATTTTTTGAGAACTTGGCTTGAATACTGAAGATTGCCACATTTTTCTAGCTAAATTCGCTTAGCAGGTGACGTGTTCCTGCTAATGACCGATTGGAATGTAAGGCGTAACGTCCGTTGCGATTTCACGTAAGCTCGAATTCTTCTACAAAAACAACAAATATTCCTTGTAATAAGACATTTTATACCAAATTTTGCATGGTTTTATAAATATAAGAGGAATCAGATTTTAATGAATTTTGATAAATCAGTCATAGGATTCAGTTGTCCCTATCATAAATTGCATCATATTTTACAGCCTAGAAATCTATTTAATGGAATATTATTTTTTTACCTGCGTCATTTTTAGGAAATCCGGCTAACTCACACTTCCAAGGATTCATATCAATTGAAGCGCGCAGTTGCGCTTTGTTATGCCACGCGTAGAAAAGGAATTTTTGCTCCGTTTAATATATTCCTGGGTTTCTTGCAATTATTAACAAGGATTATGCAAAGCTCCATATGAATAATAAGTCCAGTTCTTCATAGAGTTCATTTAAAATATCTGCTTATCAGTCCTACCATTCCATTAATTGTAGATTATCAATCGTAAAAGAGGATATAATGGAGATAAATCCTTTTATTATATTTCAATCTCTTACCATTCAATTAAAAGATTTTCTTACCTTTATCTATTTTTTCAACGTCATTTAAAAACTCATGTACCCATTTGCGAATTTTTTATATATTTATATATTTTTAATGTATTTGCCAAATGCAATATTAAATGCAAAAGAAGAAAGTAAGTATTTTCAAATTGTATATAGCGTGGTATCTAGTCACGTGGTCACGTTAAATCTAAAAAAGAAAAGATACGAATTATTAGATTGTTACGTTGCGTCTGCATGAGTAACCAAAGCAAAAACGAGAGTTTGCATAGGCGATAAGTTATGATAAGTAGTTTGTTATACAAAAGAAAATATAATAAGGGATTGAAAATTTAATCGTTTTATTATATTAGTTAGTATGTTTATATTTTTAATAATACTATTTCGAATTTTATTAAGATCAGAGAATTAGCTTATTCTTCTCTTCTAGTTTTTATATAAATTCCTTTTTTTTAATTATTTCAGAGATGAGAAATGGAAGATAGCTAATATTGAAAAAATTAAAAAGAATAATAGGATTATTATTAATTATAAGAGAAGAGTTATAAGAGTTGTAGGAAAGAAAGTTAATTGAATAGTTTTTCTTAGTCCTATAATAGTATTATTAAAACTTAAAATTATTAACTTGATTCGTTTGTTTGATATTGTAATTATTATTATTATTATTATTATTATTATTATTATAAATTTAGCCAGAGAATAAATTCTAAGACAAATGTCTTAAAGCACTAGCATCTAAGGCTTTCGGCTTTTATTATTATTAATATTATAATTATTATTATTGTTATTATTATTATTATAAACACTCTACCGCACTTGAGATTTGAACCCACGATATTGATATTGTAATTATTTTTTGTTTTTATTAAAAAATATGGTTTTACTTTTTAATTTTATAAAAATAAAAATTTTAAATTAAAGAAATGTTTACTTTGAAGCTCTTTTATTTACTAAGCAAATTTTACTCTCTTTTTACAAAATTCTATTTCTAAGAGTAAATTTCACTTTGCCTTGCAATGGAGACCTTGAAAAAATGCTGAGAATAAAATTCTATTTCTCAGAGTGAAACATACTTTGATACAGATGCTAAAAGATACTGAGAACTGAATAAATGTTGCTGCGAGAAATAAAGATACATTTACCACACTAATCCCACAACAAAAATACTGCAATGTAAAAAGGGGGACAATTTTGTTCTTAATACTAATTTTTTCCAACCTTAGTGAAGTTGTAAAAATAATGCGAAACTAGTCAAGCAAATCCCAGCTGTAAATTAATTAAGTTTTGTATACATATATACAAATAAATTTGCTTTTGACCCGTTCTCTCAATTGATCACTAAAGCCAGAAAAATGCCAATTTGATAGGTTGTCATTCATTTCTGAAGTGTTGTCGTTAATAGTGCTGAGAGGTGCCGTTTACTAATGTAAGACCTTTTTTCTTTCCATCTTCTGAATAGTTTTATTTTTATTCGAATGTTTTGGTTATTGCATTGAAATTTTATCCAACCAATATTTTTTTTAGTGTAAAATTTGAAAGGAACACGTCACTTCAAATATTTTGACAATTCATAACAACAATCACAACAATCACCTTCCTATTTAGCCATATAGCCTGTTTTTTAGTTTGCTAAATTTCTAAAACGGCTCTCAAACAGAATAATTAATTAAAAACAGATTAAATCCAATGAACACTTGAATACGATCAAAATCGGGCTAACATGAACCATAATAAAGTAGAAAACTATGTGGAAAACGTAGATTTTTTGGAGAATCGCGATGCGGTTGTGAAGTGCAATGTAGTGAAAAATAGTTTAGATGATCTCGTAAAATACATGACACTATATATTCGAAATCCTGTTTTGCTTAGCGGCGTGATATTGCCATTTGTTCCTCTTTATTTGCTGACATTTTATTTTTGGATTGTCGTGTACGGTATTGAGAAACATCATGAAGGCTTTCTGATTGCTGTGGCTGTCATAGCATTTGTCCATGTACTTACTCTTTTGTGTTGTTATTGGAGCGTACATGTATTGGCTTTTCTGAATTGTCGTAAAGTTAAAGTACCCAAGGAAGGTGTGCTTGTGAAAGTAGTGCCCACTCCAAATAACGGATCTTCTGAATTGGTCCCAATACGATTGGCGAAATTGTCAGATGGACAAGAATTGTATTATTTTCACTTTCAGAAAATTAAATACATTTGGGATGAAAATAAAGCAACATTTCGAGGCATTGATTTCCCTGTAAGTGAAACACTACTGCATTATGCCAAGTCGCGCGGCTTAGAAACCGAGGCCGCAATAACGCTGGCCGAACAAATGTATGGCAATAATGGAATGGAAATGGTTGTTCCTGAATTTTACGAACTTTTTATAGAGAGGGCTACGGCACCATTTTTCGTTTTTCAAATATTTTCGGTTGGCCTGTGGTGTTTGGATGAGTACTGGTACTACTCGCTGTTTACGTTGTTCATGTTAATCGTATTTGAATGCACTTTGGTGCAGCAACAGTTGCGCAACATGTCTGAGATACGTAAGATGGGCAATAAACCTTATTTAATTAACGTATACCGCACCAACAAGTGGCGGCAAATCGCGTCGGATCAATTATTGCCTGGAGATTTGGTTTCAATAACCCGTACACATAATGAAAATCTAGTGCCGTGCGATTTAGTGCTATTGCGTGGAAGTTGCATAGTAGATGAAAGCATGTTAACCGGTATGTTTGAGGGTTTATCGCTTTAAATGAGCGTTGACTTTTTGCTTTGTTACTAATGGTTCTGTTAACAGGTGAATCCGTGCCGCAAATGAAAGAGCCTTTGGAATCTTTAGATAATTTTCATGCTAATTTGGATGTGGAAGGAGAAGGCAAATTGTTCGTGTTATTTGGTGGTACGAAAGTTGTGCAGCATACCGCACCCTCTAAGGAGGCTATGCGCGCTCCGGATAGTGGTTGTATTGGCTACGTTATCCGAAACGGATTCAATACGTCTCAAGGCAAATTACTACGTACAATACTATTTGGAGTAAAGCGCGTCACTGAAAACAATTTAGAAACTTTTGCATTTATAGTATTTTTAATGATATTTGCCGTCGCTGCAGCCTCGTATGTCTGGATAAAAGGTGGTGAAGATCCGGAACGCAATCGTTATAAACTGTTTCTGGAATGTACTCTGATATTGACGTCAATTATACCACCGGATCTCCCAATTGAGCTGACATTAGCAGTGAATACATCATTAATACAACTTTCAAAACTTTTTGTTTTTTGTACGGAACCATTCCGCATTCCTTTTGCTGGCAAAGTTCAGATTTGCTGTTTTGACAAAACTGGCACATTGACTTCCGATAACCTGATGGTAGAAGGAGTTGCTGGTTTATCTAAAAGCAGTGAAATCGTCCCGATGGATCAGGCAGAAGAGACAACAATTCAAGTTTTGGCGACATGCCATTCTTTGGTAATGCTTGAAGATGGTTTAGTGGGCGATCCGTTAGAGAAAGCCACTTTAACCGCAGTAGACTGGAATTTAACTAAACAGGAGAGCGTAATACCTAAACGAGGGAAGCTGAGACCATTGCGAATTTACCAACGGTTTTACTTTTCTTCCACCTTGAAACGCATGTCAGTACTTGCGGGTTATTTGGCGCCATTCAGCAACGAAGTGTATTATATTGGTACTGTTAAAGGAGCACCGGAAATTCTAATGAACATGCTTAAGGAAGTTCCAAAAAATTATGAGCAGGTTTGTGTGTTGCGATTTTGCCCATTCTCGTTATTACGCTTTGCGAGTCTGCTAAATTATTAAGCAAAATAGCCACAATTTGTGAAAAAACATGATAAAAAGGGTTTATAATTTGATAACGCTTCCTCACATACCGTACTAACCGCTTAGCGTTAGTAGTTTGCAGTTTGCTGCCCTCTTCACACATTCGGGAATAATTATACCCTACAAGAGGTATATAAACACTCGAAACTTAAAGTAGGTCCGCCTGTTCGTCCGTTTGGCTTCTGGTGGTTATTTTCGTGTTCAACCTATCGGTCGCAACTTTGGCTAAGGGCGACGAAAATTAATTGAATGGATCCATTTTTACAACTCCTCCCCATATAAACTTATGTTATAATAGTGATTATACCAAAAAAAATGTGCAATTTTGAAAATTTCTGCACCAAAATGGTAAAATAATAGTGTGTAAAATTGGAGTGTGAAAAATTTGGATGGGATGAGTCAATGAAAAATAAGCCTTTGCAGGGCAAAACAGCGTAACTTTTAATTTCTTATGATAAAAATTGGTTTGTAACAGTTAAATGTAGCGAATTAATATAATAATAAGGTCTCTGAGAAGTAAACTGATTATAGGTAAACTTGGACCTCGCCTTTTGGGATTTGGTGTTTTATTATGAAAATAAGCGAAAAATTTTGTTATGCGAAGTCGTGTAGATTGTTCAGCTGACGTCCGGTAATATTCTTAATGGCTTTCGTTTATGTTAATTATATCTTTCGGTTTCTTTAAACTTATATTTGATACATACAATCGATAATTTTAATTATTGTTTGTTTTTAGCACGTATTTAGATATTTGTGTAATGGAAACAATTTCTTCACATTTTGCATTTGTTGTTGTGTTCATAACCTTTCAGACTTTCTTAGAGTATTCGAGGCGAGGCGCCCGTGTTCTGGCTCTAGGAATTAAAGAATTCGGTACTATGAGCAATCAGCAAGTGCGCGAATTGAAACGCGAAGATGTCGAAAGTAATCTTACATTTGCCGGCTTCGTGATTATCTCATGTCCTATGAAGCCTGACTCGAAGAATGTCATTAAAGAGCTCATTCAAGCATCTCACAAAGTGGTAATGATCACTGGTGATAATCCTTTGACGGCATGTCACGTAGCAAAGGAGTTACGTTTCTCTCGCAAGAAATTGTTAATACTATCCTCATGTTCCAAGGAGAAGAACGACGAATGGCAATGGATATCCATTGATGGGGAAACTATTTTTAACTTTCAAACGCCTCTTAAAAGTATAATTATTAATCACGATTTATGCATTACCGGCGAAGGCCTACAATACCTGAAGGAATGTCAACAATCGTATATGATGAAAATACTGCCACGTGTTACAGTATGCGCCCGTTTTGCGCCAAAACAAAAGGAATTTATTATAACTACATTGAAGCACTTGGGTTACTGTACTTTGATGTGCGGTGACGGCACTAATGATGTGGGTGCTCTCAAACATGCCAATGTAGGGGTATCATTGCTCAGTAACGCTCCGATTAAAAAGAACAACGTTAGCAGTGGGCCCCAAAATGCAGTGGCACCGATTGCTCCTACTGCACGTACAGGTAGTAAAACAGGAAATGCACCAACCAGTCGGTCAAGCACATCTAGCAATGAACGGCAACAGCTGACAGCACGCGATAGGTTACTACAAAAGCGAGAACAACTTGCTCAAGCCCGTTTACAAACAGCGCTTAAAGAAGTTGATGATGAACAAGTATCAGTAGTAAAATTAGGTGATGCAAGTATTGCAGCTCCATTTACTAGTAAATCATCCTCTATATTATGCGGTAATTCAAATTACGTTTTGTAACTTCTTACAGAAAAATTTGAAAAGTTCTGTTCGCTCTATCAAATTCTAGTTAACCACATCATCAAACAGGGTCGATGTACTTTAGTGACGACTCTGCAAATGTTCAAGATTTTAGCTCTAAATGCCCTCATATCAGCGTACTGTCAGTCTGTTTTATATATTGATGGTGTCAAATTTAGTGATACTCAGGCGACTTTACAAGGACTCTTTATAGCCATATGTTTTCTATGTATAACAAGATCGAAGGTAAAATTGGCTTCGCAAAATATTCGATAAATAGAATCTTTACGCATAATATTCAATTGCAGCCTCTTAAAACGCTTTCAAAAACAGCACCTTTACCGAATATATTCAACCTTTATACAGTTTCCACAATATTGCTTCAATTCGCCGTGCATTTTAGTGCACTGTTTTATTTAACAAAAGAAGCCACCGCAAGAGCACCTCCCAAGTAAAGCTTATACAATGAAAAATAAAAATATATAGAATTCATTTTCTTAATTTAATAGAGAAGGCAAAGTGAAACTATACATTGATATGAATCCCGAGGAGAAAACACATTTTGAGCCCAACATAATCAACAGCACTGTGTACATTATATGCTTGGCTTTGCAAGTCTCAACTTTTGCCATCAATTACAAGGTAAGTATAGCTTTTATTACCAATCTGAGTTTTCATTACTAAAAACCAAAAAAAAAAAAAAAAAAAACATTTTAGGGTCATCCGTTCATGGAAAGTTTAAAAGAGAATCGTTTACTATTGTACTCAATCTTAATACCCACCGGTTTGGTAACTATGTTATCTCTAGGTCTCTCGCTCGATCTAACTAAAACATTTGAAATTGTTGAATTCCCAAATGATGTACGTATCCTTTATTAAATGAATTTTTTTAATGAGATGATAAATGAAACGCATTACTTATTATTTTCAGTTTCGTCAGATTTTAATTTATGTTTTACTGGCCGATACAATAGCCGCTTACGTCGTCGATCGCATTTGTTCATTCCTTTTCGGTGAGACCCGAAGAAAATCAAAAGTATTGAATTGTTAAAACAGTGGCGTAACGCTGGACTGATTTCTGAGTTTTTCTCTCCACTTTAAAAAATTGTGTTTTAGTCAAATTGTTTATTATCGCGAAGAAATTTGATGCTTGCGCAATAATCGACGTTAATATAATTATACACCAATTCATATGGGACGAAATAATAATAATAATAATAATAATAATGAATGATAATATTAAAGAAATGTAGAAAAATTTAACATTTGCGAACATGTTTGTCATTTTAAAGAGATAGAAAAGAGAAAAAGAGAGATTTATGTAATTTATATGTTTATATATTTACCATTTTGTGATTCTATATCGCTTTTCTATTGAAAGATTATTAAATATATGTAAAAATATATGAATTTCTATACATGTTTGTATCGGTGTTCGTAAATTGAAAAACCAATTTGACTTTTATTTCACTGCCCATGATTGATATTTTCCTCTAGTTGCTTAAATTGCATCAATATAACTAAGTAAGTTGTCACAGCTGAAAATATCTAAAGAAATAAGAGATCCATTATACATACAATTCAATAACATTTTTAATACCTCGTTAACCTTACATTGAATAATGTTTTATTGCTAATTGTAAAAAAGCCTCGGCCTGTAAATTGTACTGGCTGTCGTATGCAGCTTGTTAGGAAATTGTCGACCTAGACCAAAATATGATTAAATGCATAAATTTGGCGAATGATAATGAGAAATATATCGATCTAAGGAAAAATGGACGGAAAAGTGTACATTTCGCACGTCTACAATGAAAACTGCATCGTTGCGGGTAACTCATTGTATACGTTGAAGAAACTTGTAAGAGTAAGTTGTATATATGGTAATGTGTGCCGATTATGAATCTTTTTTATATACAGTAGATGTATTTATGAACCGGCTATGATCATCTTCAAACTTCGTATTTATCCAAAAGTTAGAAATATTTACACCAAGAATTAAGAAAAAAGTCGGAAATTTACATATGTATCACATTATTAGTAGAGAGAACTAAAAACGTTTCCTCATTTTATCCTAATGTTGGCAACACTCAAAAAGAAGCCTCAGAGCCCCTAGAAATTCTAAATCGAGTAAGCCAAGTCCGTCCGTCTGTTTGGTTTGTGTTGTGGACACTCTTTTGGTCGCAAAAACGAAGATGCCAACTACAAATTTGGTGGAACATTAGAAGTTTCTGAATGCAACTTGGAAGTGGAAATTGGCCAAATTGGACAGAGCACATGCTTGCAGAAAAGCGTAAACTAACCGTAACTTAGTTTCTCTAAGAAAAATTTGTGTATTTTTGCTCATTACTCACAGATTATAAAAGATAGAAGAAGACTGAAATTTTCGACGTTTATTCTACGAAAACTTTACTATGCATGCCTCCACAAGGTTATAAGTGGTTTTTTTGCACTTTTTTTAGGTTTTCACCTTATTAATCACAAGGCCAATAAGACGAGAATCTTTAATCGCAATACCGTCAATATTAGTATCACATAAAGGGGTGGGCAGAGTAAGATGCGTCAAGCTAGGTATGTTAATTCTAAGTTGATGGTTGACGTCATGACTTAATGGATTAATTTTTCCGCCATAATACCGTCGATATGGGCATCAAATAAAAAGACATGGGGAGTAGAACGCGAGAAATCTATTCGCCTTTTCATAATCGTAAATGAAAGCACGGGGAGCAAAAAATTTTAATGATCATGCAATATTCCTCCCCGGCTGAACATAACTTCTTACTTTGTTTAAAATAAGTTATTAACAAGACTTCACGCTGAGTATAATTTCCCATTTTTACCGGTCAAAGTGAGCCCGTCCTTTTGGGGTGTTCAGCGCCGAATTGCTTTAAAGTCCTACTATAAATGAATATCAATGTTCTATTACAAATTTTAAAGTTCCAATTAGGGACAGGAGTACAGCTTAAGGTGGTTAAAACAACTAACACCCTAATCCAACCTTGATAAGGCATATATCCCTTGGGAAATTTTGATCTTCAGGTCTCGAAATATTGTTCACCCTTGTGTGTAGTAAATTAATGAAGCAAACTTAATACATACAATATTTTGATTCGTTTTTTCTGCAATGTGAATTCTTGCCAATGTTTGCGGAAACAAATTAGCCTAAGAAAAGGAAATAATGATCGTTAACTAAGGGATTTTAACATATTTTACGTTGGTAGTTTGAAATACCTTTCGGGCAACCAAGTTGAAACAGCGGCAGAGCAGGATTAACAAAAGCATGTGCATAACCAAAATTATAAAGGATAATGAGACTTCTGATTGGCTTATTTCTTGCGGGCTAATAATCCAAACGAATATGTAATAGGTCTTGCTTGTAATGGAGAAGAAAGCGTAACCGACATAGAAAAGCAGGATGAAAGTGCAGTAATCACTAATGAATTTGTGGATGCGCAACAATTTGCGGTACATTTGTAATAAGAACCCAAGCACAAGGGTATTCGAAGATATTTGATTTTTGATCGTTCCCTCATATATTCCGCAGGTGGATGCTGTAGCAATGTTGTTTAGATTGCTGAATTGTGTTGCAATCGTACGCATTAGTGATGAAATAAAAATAATATATAAATCTGGCACAATATTCTGAAAAGCATAGAGTACAGACTCTATGCTTATGTTGAATGCAAGCGGCACATCAATGGCTACGATTTTCAAAATGACCACACAACACTGCAGCGTTAACATAATTATAGTGAAAGTGATTGAGAAACGAGCCTCAGTCACGTCAACACATTTCCCATATTCTTTCATTTCTTCGTAAAATTTTAAGAGTCCATTAATAATTTTTTCAAGTAACTGATAGTGTCTCGTGCAAAAGGATATTGTTATGATGTAGTTAAGAAAGTTCAATGAGCTGTCTATCCATTCAGGCTCGTTACTTGTTTCCGTGGAATTAATCAAGTATAGATTATATAAATTATAGACAGGTATTACGAGAATCAAAAATCTCATTACAATGGTGTACAAAATTTTCGTTGGTGGTCCCAACTCGTATGATGACGCACTCCCATATAACGGTATCAGGCTAATGATTTTCAGTGGAAACATTATAATCCTTAAATCATTTAAAATCACATCATTTTCTTGTCTGATTGATTGATGTTTTACTTTTCCACTCCATTTACGTACAGCTTGAGACTTGAGACTACGAACTTTAATGTACATCTTCGAGGAGTGATTAACGTAACTATACTGTTATTGACATTTACATTTCATTTTGTTGTTTTCGCTCAGAAGTGCATTAAGACAATTGAATTTTTATCTTTTCATATAAAACTATGCATAAATTTAATTATGCATGTAATTAGCTGGAATATGTAACAGTCACATATCATCAGTATCGTAAGCGCTTATTATTATTGAAAAATAAGTTTCGTTTTGCAGCACCCTATTGTCTACTAATATTTCGATATATCATGGAAAAGAAAAAAAAAAACCCTATAAATAAGAGAAATTCGACCGATATCGTCCGTGTTTCCTGTTTGTGTTTCTGTGTGTGTTAGCTCTGTGCTTTGAAGTATACATAATACATAATAGGTAGCTTTAAGTTTGATGATTCCAACAAAAAATGAATGGGCTGCCGATCTAAGTAAACCAACCATAATCTTGTATTGGAACGAAGTAAGCGTTCATATACATCTTACATTTCATCAAAGGCGAAATAAAAAGTTCGTGGTGTTGTCAACAAAATTTCAACGCATTTTTGTTGGATTTTGAGTAGGTTTTATTAAAACAGGTAAATGCCATTTTGTCCTTGTTCTGGTAACACCATTAAGTATAGTGTAAAATTTCTCCTATGTGTGAGTTTGAACTCAATCAAGTGATTTTCCAAGAACTCTTCTCAAGAAGAGAATGTTGTTGCGAGCAAAACAGATGGTAATCGAACATAGCGAGATCGGGATTATGTGGTTCTTGCAATTTTGCATTTCCCAGCCAAGTATTACTTTGCGTAAGGTCTAGTTACTGTTTGCGATCTTTTTCGCAACTTATTTTTGGTTTTGTTTTTGCAACGGTTTGGTGCAAGTTTTTTTATTGGTAATTCAATATTTCGTTCCTCAAGGATGTTATAACATGAACTATCAAAATACTTGCTTTGCCGATTTTTTGGAAGAATTTGATCAACGAGTGGTCGATCAGCGACCGTTGGAGATCGGAACGGATAAATTCCTGATTTTAATAAACCATATTCATCACAAACACTATGAATACTTTTACAAGCCTGCGAAGACTTATCGCTGAAATGGTCCATTGGAAAATGGAGCGTTTCAGACTTTCGGTTTATTTTCAAAACGCAATTACTTTGTAACTAAATCAACATAGGTTAGATTCCGTTTTTATACCCTACACCATTTGTGGTCCAAAGTATTAAGTATTAAGTTAGTGCGGACGTATGTAACACGTAGAAGAGCTTAAGATAGACCCACCTTTTTATTGTACCGATCGATTCAGAAAATGATACTGAATCAGTCTAAGTGTTCGACTGCAATTTTTGAGATATTTTGAAAATTTGAGTATATACACTTTATTGGGCCGGCCCTTAACTCATTATTTTGGGTATTGCAGAGAAGATGAACATTTTCCTTTCCATGTAAAGTGTAGATGCTTAGAAGAGCAGTAGATGCTGGACTGCTGATAACGAACAGTTTAACGAACAAAGTAACTTTTTAGAGAAACAAAGAAATAAGAGATAGTCATTAAGTGGAAGTCATCGAGTCAAAATCTAAATTCACAAAGTTGTCAAGTAGAAGTAGTCGAGTCAAGTTGTAAAGTCGTACAATCGTTAAACATCTGTTGCTTCATTTCATTGATTCTTTATATATCTATATAGACAATTTTGAATTTGAAATACTTTTCAATTCTTTATTTTCCTGATGGGCGTTTATCAACACTTGATATAATAAAAATTCATGATTTTTGAATTTGAAGTTTTTTGTTTTGTTTTGTTTTCTTTTTTAATGCATTTATAATAACCTCAGAAATTTCTACAAGAAGAATTTTTTATAACTGATCGTCGTTGTAAAATAGCTTTAAAATTTTAAAAATGAATAAAATTATTTTGTGCTATTATTTAATTACGGTTATAATCGTTGGAGCTCTCTTAGGCTTTTCATATCTTGTTTACTTGTACTTAAGCATGGATGATAATTGGTCTGAGAACACTGACCAAGGCCTAAATTTTGCAAATACTCCTGGCTGGTCATGAAAAATGTGCAAAAAAATTGTTATGAAAAATTAGAACATTAAGATTACGATTTATTATTGTTACTTCAAGCTAATGATGACGGATTCGCATTATTTATATAATCGGGGAATGCAGAACTTTGCGAAGGCATTTAAGCTTGCAAAATACCGAAGGCAAATACAATGAATTCAAATATTGATTATGTCGGGCAAATCTTCGCCCATTTAGTTTCGAACTGCTTTGTGGTCAGTCCGTGCAGACTAAATCGAATTTATTCAGAACCCTATTTTGAAGAAGCCTCAAGTTTTTTGTTTTTCGATGCCCACACCACTATGGAAGGCAATATGAGAAGGGCCGACGTATTCGCATTTCGTACAAGCGTTTTCAATATTTTTATCAGGTACGTTTCAAAATTTCTTCCAGCGCCTTTTGATCTGAAGTTAAGCTCACTTTTTCGAAAGGTTCAATGCGTGTCGGTACTTACTTTAGAATATGGAGATGTCTGACCTTAATTTTTACGACAAAACCAAACTGGCGATAACACATACTTAAATCCGATGGCAATGCTAACTAATTGGATCACGAGCACAAATTGTTAGCGTTAGATTTGCTCAAGTCGGCATTTTTAACTATTTTCCCTTATATTTGTGATTAATATAACGAACTGAACTCAAAGTATATTATGATGAAAACGCTGCTTGGCGTGGAAAGGATTATTATTTGCTTCCTATTTTATAAGGAATATTTGGTAGATTTGGTATTCACTTAGTTCCATATATGTTTCACACAGTGGAATCTTTATGTATATCAAAGTTGACGAATAAACTCCTTTTGATATTGTTAAACATTTTTGGCGCCGCAAAAATTCGGAATAAATGTCTTTAAATGATGAAGAATGGCAAGCTAACTATTTTTGACAGACTTTTGAAATGGCAGGTGAAGATCTAATTGATATTGTAACGAACATAAATCCCGCTACAGCTAATTTAGCAGCTGCTGGGTCTAAACGTTATACAGGCAGACAGAGGGAGAGACGGACTTGGTGAAATCGTTTCAAAGTTTGATCCTGATTAAGAGTGTATACGATTTATAGCATCTCTGAAGTTCCCGTCTGAACTTTGCACCGGTTTAAACCAAATGAAAATATTCCCATCCTTCGATTAGATTTTATCCTACAGAAATTTAGTTTTTTCGCTTTGTATCAGTTTGTTTAGGGTACAAGTAGTGGGTCACAACTGAACCTAATCTTCCTAGTTGTTTCCCTGTTTCAAACTTATGCCGATTCTGTTATGCCGTTTGGGATATCAAAACGTGAAACAGCCGCAAAGGCGATTGTTTATCCTTCGCCCGTGAAGCTTGCTCGCAGGAATGCAATCGAAAAGCCAGGCACTAATTTGAAGGCAAGTGAATACACAAATGAATATCGGTACATGCGATATAGAGAAGAGGAAACGGACTCAAATGGTCTTTTGGTCACTCTTTCACTAAAACAATGCACTACGTCGTAAGTTGATGGCTACAAAAGGTAAAATTTGATTAATTCAAGTTTGAATTGCTATATAATTCAGATCTGTCTAGATCTGTCCATCAGTGGCCATTAGTTGCTTGCAAATCTCAAAAGAATGCCCTAATAATAGTCATTGTAGAAACTCAAGTGTATCTTGAAAGTCTTCCCAAATGTTTTTATAGAAAAGACATTGAAATGTTAGTCAAGTGTTCTATTGGTTATATAACTCTTGAAAAAGACTGTTTTTGTATCTATCACTGATGAATGAGAGGGGATGGATGTTACAAATATTTGTTGCAAACGTTTGTTACAAACGTTTGTTACATTTTGACAAAATGTTTGTAACACCCACCAAGAAGCTTCAGAGGTCCCATAAAGTTTACATTTTCTTGAGTAGCATTTCAAATTCTAAACCGATTTAAGTATGTGGATCTACACGTCTGTCCACATGTCTGTATAATATCTGTGCTAAATATGTGCTATGTCCTAACGTCGGTCTACGGTTCTCGCTGCCGAGCTACGGTACGATGCGAAAGAACAAAACGATACGATTGCATTTTGGGTTTTTTGGTACATTTCCTAAGTACATACTTAGTTTGTAATAATGTCCACTTTTTCCACTAATTTTTTCGTTAATTCCATATTTATTTAATCCGCAAACGTTTTTCTTATTTTATCTTGACAACAAGGACTAAAGCAACGATTTTTTGAAATTACTGAAATTAAGTAATGGATTGAGTAATCGTGGAATTCAGATTACGTCTGATTTCTAGGTCAAATTGTATCCATTGTAAGCCAAATCATACATTCGATTGCAAACCAACTGAACTTGGATTCGTTTTGTTCAAACATACGAAATGTCGAAGAAAAATCTATGTTGCATACGCATATTAACCGTTATAAAAATCAAGGATACTGTAGGATACTGGAAATTATGCCTGCCTGAGTTCTGTGTTTGTAAGGATTGATTAATAATCCCAAGAAATGCAGCTCACTATTCGTCCCGTTATATTCTGTTATACACCCCCGACAGACATGCAACCTTTGCCTTTCGTCGCCCAGAGTAGTTGATTTTATAAGGCTATTACCGTGACTAACAGGAAATTACTTACAATAGTTTACGTTAAGCCATCAACTTCGCTACAGCTGAGTAGTTCGACTTATGTATTTTGCATTATCGACGAGGGAGGGGGGGACTAACCGTCATCTTTTTATCTTTATCTTAGGTTCTCAAAATCATTTTTTGTATCACATATTGAACGTCATGCATTATTTATAGTTCATTTTGTTCAAAAATCGACAAGTGGAAATTTGTTGTCTTCTTTTCTTTATATATTTTTGTACATTTTTTTTGAAATTTAAAAAATTCTAGGAGAAGACATGGTTACATTTGTAAAATTTGCGAATATTGGCTCTACAAAATGGTGCATTTTGATTGGTGGCTTATTATGCCTTATCGTCAGCGTCGTATCCGGTCTATCGTATTATTTGTCCAAATATTCTAATACTGTTGATCCAGTGGATATCAAAACAAAATCGTATTTTGTTGATACGCCCGGATGCAGACTATTGGCGTTGAATGTTATGAATGATCAATTAAGAAAATATGTAAAGAAAGTTAAAGAGTTCGATTGCGGCACACCGTTGCTGCGTATCAGCAAAAACGGTTCACAATTATGGGTCAATGTGGACAAAAAAGGACTATTCAAAATGTACAATGTCACAAAATTGGAAGATATTGAGTGCTTTTATCATATATTTGACCGTAGAACAGATTTTCGAAACATATTTCTTGATACGGTGGTGTTTAAATTGAGTTATCAGAAACCAGTTGAACTGAAAAAGCACGCTGACCTCTTGCGAGTGGAATGCTCCCACGAAAACCAATTAATATACAAAGACGGTTTTCACGTTTTAAACCATAGAAAGCCAAGTGATTCTGTGAAAGGAGAGGATGAAAAAGTAAGTTGTTTCTGTTGCGATAAAAAACTTATCATGCATTGACTTTTGCAGACAAATCGACTGTCGGTAATGATTTTAGGGATAGATGCTCTGTCACATATGAACTTTTTGAGGCAGATGCCCAAAACCGCTGAGTTCATTAAACAGAATTTATCGCATGTGGAATTCTTCGGTTACAATAAAGTGGACGAAAACACTTTTCCAAATTTAATTCCATTACTTACTGGACTTAAGACCAAGCAGTTAAGCAAATTCTGTAACATATCACGCGAAATGGACGATTGCCCCATCATTTGGAAGCAATTTAAGGAAGCTGGTTATAAGACGGCTTACGGTGAGGACCTGCAACATTTAACGCTTTTTCAGTATAATCGAGCCGGTTTCAAGAAGCAGCCTACAGACTTTTATTTTCGAACCTTTGCGTTGGAGATGTCCAAATTCTCATGGAGGAGAGGTGGAAATACATATGCATGCTATGGAAAGCGTACACCGTTAGAATTGCTATTGGATTACGTTCGAAATTTGGCTCCGTTTATGCAATACAATGATTTCTTCTCGCTTTTCTGGACCATCAGCCTTTCTCATGATTATCTGAATGCACCCCAACTTTTGGATAAACCCATTCTGAACTTATTGAAATTTTTTGATAGCACTAAGATTCTCAACAAAACTGCAATATTCTTAATGAGTGATCATGGTTTACGTTTGGGAGACTACCGCCTCACGCATCAAGGAGAAATGGAGGATATGGAACCCCTGTTAATAGCTCTTTTACCGAAATGGTTTGAGGCAAAATACCCAGAAGCCACAAAAAATATGCGTATTAATGCCAATCGGTTGACGACACATTTCGATGTCTACGCAACTATGTTGGATTTGATTGACTTGGAGTATATTTCTGACGTGAGCATACAAAATCGCATTATCGAGCTGACCAAAAGGTCACACATGCCACGAAGCATAAGTTTATTTCTACCGATACCCGATAGACGTACCTGTTTCCTAGCCGATATTCCGGATACTTATTGCGGTTGCTTTGATAGAATTTCAATACCAATTAATGAGAGCATAGTTCAGTTCGCCGCGAAATTCATTGTGGATGAAATTAATCAAATACTAGAACCACACCTTACGAAATGTGCACAACTTAAATTGCATCTTATTCGTCATGCTAGTTTTATGTCAAACGCTATACGTTTCAAGGAATATCATCCGTTTCGGCTTCAAGATGTATTCGTTCAATTGCAAACCGTGCCTGGCTACGGTATATTCGAAGCAACCGTCAGAAGTACCGCAGGAAGATCAACTCTAAGTGATGACATCACGCGTATTAACCGTTACGAAAATCAAAGTTATTGCGTGGACGATGCCAACCTAAAGAAGTTCTGTCGTTGCAAGATTTAATTAATAATAACGTTCCACGTTAGTTGGGCTAAAAAATGTTGGTCTATAAAATATTAACAAAAGTATTTGCATTGCCATTTTTTAAGGTGATTTCAAAGCCAAAGTACGGGTCCTTTATTGTGAGTCCCCTCTTTTGCAATGACTATAAAAATAGCCAGTAAATAAATCGCGATTTGATTTAATTTCATTCCAGTAATTCATATATTTTCATTAAATCAACGTAAAGGATTTGAACTTAAGGAAAAGAAACTTTAACGTTCGTCTCTAGTAAATGATTGATTACTTTGGAAGACGAATTGAGAAATGATCATGATCAAGTTGTTATATTGCGCAGCACAATGTATATATTTTATAGGGTCTCTGGGACGTAATTTTAGGTATTGAAAAAGGAACATAAAAGTAGTAGTAGTTGACTGTAACAGACACACCACTAGACAGCATTTCACCTTTGAAAGCTTGTGTATATTTGAAATGAACACGTAAGAACCGCGAACCGAATAGTGGTTAAAAGATTATTATAGAACTATAACCAAAAATGTGATAGCTATACGTAGATTCGTACGACTGTTTAGGTCACACTATAGACAACTTCGGAGCTCTAGAGAAAGTTTTTGGATTTTAATTTCAACTTCTACAAGTGGATGGACGGACATGAATAACGAAAGAGTTCACATTCAAAGCAGATTTGTACACTTTTCCGGCAACACTTCAAGAAAATGAGGAAAATTATCAGTTGTTTTTGCAATTGTGAACGGGTCGACGGTAATCTGATGGGAATGATAACTTCGAATTTGAAAGAATTGATGTTGAATGACCATGGTTTGAGACGGTTATCCTTTTCAATGCATGAACAATAAATGGACAGAGTAACGAGTGACACGGATGTCGCGATCTCTTTAGTCAGATATGCCCGATATTTTTATAATTTAAATTAAGCAGTTACTAAATCTCATATATCCGCTCTATTGATTTCTTCTGAATGTTTTAACATTATCGTTTTATAAGAATATAAGAAATTTGGTTACGAGAAAAAACAAATAAGCGATATATGAACGAACAATACTTCAAAGATTATATGCGTACAACTTATAAGCGACAATAATCTAATCTCAAAGCTATATATTCTGTCTTATTTTTCATTCAAATCTGTACCTGCTTTCTTAGTAATTATAGGAGAAATCTAAATTCGAATAACCTGAGCACATTAAGGGAACATTTAAGACTGACAAGTTTGTATTCAAAATGTGAGAGATGTACAATAAAAGAACAGACATCTCTTAGTAGATTCCTTTATTCGTCGTCATTAAGAATATTTATGTAATTCTGTGCATTGAATATAAAATATATCTTAGGTTAACAGGGTTGTATTTTTATTTTTTTTTTCAAGTATCGTGTTATGGGGATATGCAAAATTTGTCCTATCATTTATAATAATGGGTTGCATCGGGTGCATCGATCAATGACAAAGTTTTTTGAATTTTCCAGGAAACGTTTTTCGAGGCAACTTTTGCTTCGATAATAGTAAGTAAATGTTTTCCTTTGAACATAATTTTATGGAATATAGTATGATATAAAAATGTTTATTTCCGTTCCGTTAATTTGATATAAGGAAATGTTCCATTGCTCTCACCATAAGGTAAGTTCTAGGATTTCACATACCAAATACAGTACTGTTGCTAATTTTTTACTCGAACACAAAGTTCAGTTTTCTTGATTAATCAACCAAAGAAACAATAATTTAATGAATAGCACAATATTATATTTGGAAATTTTGTATTTGATCTCTCTGCCTGTGCACAATTCAATCGGAGATGATATCGGAAAAGAAATATATTATAATTTACCTAAGTTTTGGACCAACACCGGCCTATGTCCGGCTGGTGACCTTACACACGACAATATTAAAGCATCTCTCCTTTCCGAAGCAATGCAAATGAATTTACTCCTAATATCATCTCTGCCTAATGGTGCCATAACGCACATACGCATTCACTGGATGCTGGAATTAATTAAATTTATACAATTTAATCAAAGTGGTCAAGCACAATATAATTTTGATGTCTTAGATCGTTTCCTGGATGATTTGGATGAGATGCATTTGATGCCTGTCTTTGAGTTTATGGCAAATTTATCAAATCTTTTTACCAAAAATCCAGCTCGTAATTACTTATTGTGGGAGGATTTGAGCTATCAAGTGGTCAAACATTATCACAGTATGTAAAAGGTATGTCGATTAGTCCACTTTTTAATAGCTGCGTCATATTCATGCAGATCGCTTTGGAATAGAAAATCTTTTGAATTATCGGTTTGAAACATGGAACGAACCAGATTTACTTGCATATAACAAATTGAACTTTACCCTTGAAGGTTAGTGAATAAAGAAATTAAGAATCATTTTCTTCGCTCACAAAAACATAAAATTCGATAGAGTATTTAGAATACGTCTTCGCTTTACGACGTGGTTTAGATAAAGCTGGACAGCATCTACGCTTTGCTCTCCGCGGTCCAGCGGGTCTTTTCAAAAGTCCTCAAAAACATCCACTTTGCTGGGGCCTATTGCAATTTTGTGACAGTAACATATCCACATGTCCGATCGATGTTATAACATATCATCGTAAAGGAATAAATGAGAACGGAGCTGAGCTGATTGAGGATTCTAAAGATTTATGGAGCAACATTTATATGCAATTTCCGACGCTAGCTCAACTACCCATATCGAATGAGTAAGAATTAAAGAAATTTATTTTATCAAAATTTTAAATCAATGGATACGCTAATCTATGGACAGTGAGGCAGATCCTATTGTAGGTTGGTCAACGGCTCGCGAATTCCAGGCAGATATTCGTTACGCTGTAACCTTGGTTAACATAACATTGCAGCATTGGGAAGCAATAATTGAAAGGAAGGAATTGCGAAATCTAGAAACTATAAGCCATGACAATGCATTTCTTAGCTATTATCCGAATGTATTTACGCAAAGGACGTTATTAGCGCATTTTCGAATCAACAACACCGTGCCGCCTCATTCCCAATTTATACAAAAGCCAGTTTATGCTGCCATGGGCATGTTATCAAGATTAGCTGAGCTATCCACAAAAGTAGAGTTCGTGACTTGTTCGGAAAATTATTCAATGAAACTATTAAAGACAAAGAGTCTTGAAGCGGGGAAGTCACTCTATTTCAGCTGGCTGCTCTTATACACCGATAAGCAACATTTTTCTGGTCGATGCATTATAAACATACAAATTCCAGTGAACTCTCAAGAAATGTTTGCGTATATTACGGAAGCACTAGACCAAAATCATACGAATCCATATAAGATATGGCAGAATTTCGGAAGTCCTCCCTATCCTAACGCCATTGAACGGCAGACGATGAGGCTTCAGCAAACACCCATTGTACTTTCCTCAGGTTCATTGGACACAAACAAAATCAAAATAGATTTGCAACACCTTAAACCACCATGGATATTAACGTTAAGAGTATGCTCCCATTACTTGATCCATAGTACTGGCGCGCCGAACAGTCTTCTCGTATCTGGTGTAACACATAATGAAGTCCTAATTACTTGGAGAGAATCGAATAATAAATCTAAATACTGTTTGAACACTTACCAAGTTTGGCATCGTCCTAACTCGACACAAGGATGGTTGCATATTACTAAAGAAATTCATCTGCCTTTCCCGTCGTACCAGTACGCTCCAGAGCAGAATGGAACAACAGTAAATGGTGAGCGACCCTCTGTTATGCATAATTGGTTTTGTAGTCACGTCCGCTTATACGTTTGTCTGACAATAGTTTTTAATACAATCTCTGCGCATTGTCTGGAGGGTTTTGGATAACACTAAACATTTTCTTGTGCGATATAGCAGCGTTCTCTCTTTGGTCGGTCTTTCGATTAGTGAATGATTGACGGGAATGAACCCATATTTTAAATTTTGAAAAAGAAAAAAATTTCAATATTTGCTAAATGTCACTCTTTCTTTTACTTTCAACATCAACTTCAACATACAGGTTACTACAAAGTGCGAGCAGTTGACGTATTCAATAGAATTGGCGATTTTTCGATGCAGTATGAATACATTGAAATACAATAAAATATTTAGAATAACATAAGCGAACGTCTTTATTTTAGTTATGACGAATCCGTTACTCCTTTTCGACAAGTAGTAACGCTTTTATCAATTTTAAAAGTATTAATAATTTATTTTTTATTTATTTTTTTTTTTTGTTAAGTTATTCTTAAAGCATATTATAAATAACAATAATTTCTTATAAAACACAAATGGAAATTTACAAAGCAACCTAATATAAGCATTACTATCGAACACGTTTCAAAAAGCTCGATCTTTCTACGAATCTAACACTAACCACTTTTCCTCTAAATGCTCCAATTGTTTTGTCAAAATGGGATTGCGGAGACGTAGTTTGATCTCTATTTTCCCACCAACAACTTTTCGACCTTCCATCAGCTGAAATAAAACATAATTACCTCTTTTTCATTAATATCGCAATTTGCTTACATTAAAAGTATCATGCACATCGCATTTTGTTTCCAGCGGTTGCAGTTTCACAGTGGCCGTACCGATTAGGCTGTCTGAACGTAGGAACCCTCTGAAACAACATATGGGCAGTATACGACTTAATCCACAACAGTTAAATGTGCATCTATTAGAATACGAATTTAGATTCCCCTAAAATCATTGCTAAGTATATACACATTCGTTCAAATAATTTTTGCTTAATTGTGAAACAGACAGCGAACCGATCAACTTACTGCCACCTATACTTTTAATCCTTTATTCTTTGCACTTTTTTCGGTTAATTTCAATTTTTTGCTATTCGTGAGTGGATCGAATTCGATGGCTGAAATACATGCTTTAAGTTTCAGCTCAAAATAGCAGATTATAGATAGGACCAGACTCTTAACGGTATTCCAACGAACTATGTGCCCATTCCCTGATTGTGGATACAACTACAATAACTAACCTATTTCGCGCATTGGTGGAGGCGCTTTCGTCGAGGAAATTAAAAAAATTTGTTAATATGAAAAGAACTTGCAAAAGTTGAACAATTCAACGTGCAATGAAACGACTGAGCACAGCAAAGCGTTAGCCACCACAAATATGAAAGGTTATAATACATGATTGCGAGTTTATGGCGGTCCATCGGCAAATGCGATATACAAACTATATATAACCTAGTCTTGTAAGATGACATATCCAAAGCAGAGCATATATATATTCGATTCACGTGACAATACGCTAGAATGATAGTGATTCACCTAATAGACAAACTCGAACAGTGCTTGTAGTAAAGAAAACATACGGTAGGCTTTCATTAAACAAAGTACCTTCGTCTTTTTAATTGTGTGTCTATTAATGAACTCATTTTCATGGTAAAATATTTGATATGAACTTCAAGTCAATGTGGTATTTTTTTTTGTTTTTACTTTTCTTATATGACTCATCACTCATAGGAGGTCGTCCCCTATATGAAAGAAAAAAGGGAAAGAAGGAGAGAGATAGCTGCAGCCTAGTAGTTAGATATTGGTAAAAATAAAGCAGATGGGATTTTGCTAAATGTTAAAATCGGAAAAATAAAATAACTATGTCGGGTGCAAAATCATGCTAAACAAAACCCAAAATTTAAATTTATGCATACCCACGCGAAAAAACTTCAAACTTTACACCATGACGTTTGAAAATCCTCTGAAATTGGCGATTTCCTCTCACAATGTCTACTTTAAATCGTTGGTCGTATTCAGGCGAATCCGTGTCTTTAACTAGCGTAGTCTTCGCTCTGAAAGTTTCGTCCTGCAAAAGAGAAAAAGGATTACTTGTGTTATTCTCGCATTCTATAAATGGACAGCTGCTCTTACATTCAATAAAGGGCATTCAATTTTCACATACGTATCTACTTCTTTTGGATTCGGGACATTATAGTTGATGCCACGCACTACCACAATCTCCAATTCATTATCGGCCAATTCTGTATTGCAGTGAACGATGTTAAAGCTCCGTTTTTCGTAGTGAAATTTCGGTAACGGGAAATTTTTTCGTTTCGAATAACGCACTAAGTCCAAATCTTTTTGAACTGTTAATGCTAAATTTTCAAAGCGATTCATACCGCCAATGTCGCCCATAGCTTTATGGTGATCCCTAAAAGATGAAAAGCAACTGTAAGTACATCGTCCCAAATAGTACTCATTCACATTTGTTTGGACCTTGTATTTTTGCACATCATTAGCTGTTTAGCTAATTGTTCCTCTACACGTATGCGTATATCGGAAATATCGTCGTTTGGATCGCAGTCCTCAGCGGTGACAATAGCGAAAGATGCTTCTAAATTTTCACGTTGAGAAGGCGGTACTGGCAACTAAAAAAAAGGTAATTAAGAATAATTCCTCTTTAAAAATGTTTGAAATCTTACTGTGTTCAAATCAACGGGAAGTCCACTACTGGCAGCATTCAACAAGGCATCGAAGCCTTTGTAGATTTTTAAGTATTCTTTGGCTTGGTCGATTTCACCCGCCTTTTTCGCATCTAAAGCGGCCAGTTTAAATTCCTTTTGACGTGCAAGCAAAATTTTCATTTGCTGTTCAGCCAAGTTGTTTTTTTGCTGATTTCCCGATGTGCGAGTAGTGAGATCCTCATTCCTTGGCGGAGGCTTCGGGGCGACGACAGGTGTGGTTTGGGCTTGTGGTGATGTTGGTGTGGTTGTAGTGCATGCCGTCGACGACGTTGAGGAGCCAGATGACGAAGGCGATTTCTGTGTTGAGTTTTCCACTGGTAACGGTCCAAAACCAGGCGGCACAGGTAATTCATCATATGGGACGGATCGACCAGCTTTATAAGCTTTTATGGCATCTTCATATTGATTCACAATTCTACCGAACCTTCTCGCTTTGCTGGCATTTCCTTCTGCCTTAGCGGACTCTTGCACTGATTTGTATTTGTCTAAACGTTGCTCTAAAGCTTCCAACATTGTATTTTCGGTAATTTGCTTTGTCGAATCAGTTGGAGGTACTACTTGATCAGCAGGCGCTGGTTCTTCGCTTTTAGCCTGCATATTTTCTAGGAATTCCTTGAACTGATCTGGTGGTGGTGGCATATCACTTAAATCTACTTCCTGACCATCTTCGCACATCTTGATGACCACGTCAAACTGTTTAACTACTTTCAGAAATTGCAAGGCCATGGCAGTGTCTCCCGCACGCTTGGATTGAAGAGCCGCAGCTTTATATTCTTGCTGAAGAGTGCGCATTTTTTGAATCACAGGGTTAGCGGCACTGGGGACTTCGTTTGAATATTCGATCTGAGCTTCTGGGTCGAGATGTGGTGGTGACGGTGCTTTACGAAGGGGAATGGAACCGCCATCGGGTTCTGCCGAAGGCCTACTCTCCTGTTCAGGCGTATTTGGTTTTTGATCAGTAGTTACTTCCACAGAAGGCTTCAAGCTAACTTCAGGTGGTATATCATCCGCGTTAATAACTTTACCAGAGAATGCTTGTTTTAATAAATCATTCAACGTTTTTAAGCCTCGACCAAATCGTCTTACTTTCGAAGCTTCCCCCATCTCTTTTGCGTTAGCCTCAGCTTTTTTATACATTTCAATACGCTGTTTCAGTGTCTCTACTATATTTGTAGTTGTAGTCGCTATAAATATTTCTTGGTTTTCGGATCCTTCCATTTGATCGTTCGTTTTATTTTCCAATTCTTCCGTTATTTCGATGTCTTCTGAGACGGTATTGATGCCTGTAATAGTTTGCAGTTCACCTAACAAATCTGGATCGTTTTCGGCATCATCATCGACGTCATCATCATCGCTGCCAATATCCTTCAAACTCTCTGCTACCATTTTATCCAAATCATTAGCAGGCATTAATTTAGGCTTCGCTTTTGATTTTGCTTTCCCATCATCCCCAGCTATAGCTGCTAACTCTGCCTCCAAGTCGCTATCATTCTCGTCATCTGCGCCTGAGAAACAACTAGGATCGAAATCATCTGGAATTTCCGTTAATCCAAACTGAAAACCAATTATTTTTGAGATGACTCATTGGTTTGTTTTTTTTTTCAAAAGCCGAAAACGCAAAACTTAAGGTAAGAAATCTGTTTAAATCAACTCTAAACCGTTTTACCTGTGATAAATTATGATTTCTTTTTTTTTGTGGTTCAGGTTTTTTACGTGAAAACATTCTAAAAAATTAAATTTTCTTAAATATGCTAAAACCTATAACAATTTACAAGAAACAATAAACTTTTATGAATAAGTTTCTGCAGCTGACTGCCACAGATTGATCCTTAATAAATAAATGCTAAGTCAGACTGGGGTTGCCAATCTCCCAATAAGCGTCCGGTTTACATATCTAGAAAAAAAAATTGCCCAGAAAAGCTAATGTCAGGTTTGCAAAACCCGGTATATTTGAAATAACCAGAAAAAGTGACGAGAACGGTATGCGTGTAGCTTTTCTGTCCCTTTCACAATATACTAGACATACGAGAAGTTATATTTCGCTACGCCATTTAAGAGTGGCTTTAGCTATGAAACTGCAACTTTTTGAAATTTTGGTTTGCGTCAACGCTTCTTGCCGCGATTGATATTTAATGTGGAACGTAAAATTTACTCTCAGAAAAGTCATTTTCATACCCTTCGACGTAATTCTAAAAAAAAAAGAAAAATAAGTACATTTTCATACCTTATAATATTGGGCGGACGGGCTGTTGTACACACAGCAAAGGCGTTCGCAATTTTTGTTACATAGGCAAGTGGACGTTGTAGGCGTATTCTTTGAAAAGTTTGGATAATTTTCATAATCTTTTGCAAGTTTGTTGCCGGTATCTTTATTTGTGCGAACGGGATAATATGTGGCACAGAGATTGAGAAAATTATAGGTTTCTTTCAAATAGGAAATGATTCTTTAGTATACAAGAAAAAATTATTAAACTTCTTCATATTTTTGCTATTAATCCGAAAAAACATACCAAAAGTCGAATTTAAAAATATCACAAATTACTTGACAATGACATACTACAGATATGGAAGCAGTTCACGCGTTTAACGGAATGAGACGATATTCACATATACAAAGTAAAATAAATTTGAAAAGATTTTCAAAGAAATCAGAAGTTACCTTTCTTTAAGGAATTTTATTAATATATATATTTACAAGTATTTTATTTACAAAAAGAGATGGCGAAAAAAAGTCAAAAAAGTCATAGGCGCGAAAGAGACAACTCATAATTAACTTAAAACTATGTGCAAATTATTAATGTGTTACGTTACGTCTACATAAGCCGCCAAATAATTTAAATGGATAGGAAAATACAACAAAAGCAAATTTCTTTCAAATGCTTGCGAAAACAAGAAAATAAAAATAAATACAAATTAAAATATTTATGTGGATAACATTTTTTGCAGCCGATATGTGTCAAAAATGATCACATTTGAAACCGTTAAGACAGGTTAATATATAACTACACTTTAAAATATGAAAAAATTTTCTCTTTAACCTAATATTTTATATCTTCTTTTATATATAAAATTTACATTATTATTGCATATTTCCAGTTCTTTTTAACTCGAGTAAAAGTAATTTGCTTTCATGTTTGGAGCGTAATAAATTCAAATTGAAATCGAAGTAGAGCTAGAACGTAAAAACAATCCGATATACGTTACAAAGCACAATAATGTTGTGCTTGGTAAAATACGTAAAAGTATTGAAAGTACGGTGGATGATAGAGATAGGTTGAGCGTAATATTTGTTGCCCCGGTTCTTTTTTTTTGCTTCTGTATTTATACATTTTTTCGCGATATGCTTCATACGATTGAAGAGAGAAAGGAGCCTCGTACCTTGGGAAGGAAGCACCCAATCGATCCAAAATTTAAGATATGGATGCATTCGGGGAATAGTAATACAAATGTTCTCTAGTTATTAGTTAGTGGCAGGTTAAAAAACATCCCATAAAATTGCGATGTGATTCAATTCTTCGACTAGTGGCATAAGATTGATTATTTCGGCTAATTCTTGATTTTAATTTAAAAATTTATCTAATAATCCGAAAATCAAAAATTGAAACCGCAACTCATTCGGTAAACGTTTAAATTCATTCAAATTCTTGATGATTAATGTAATAAAATGGGTTTTATTTTCCATAACGATCATTTCAAAGCCGATATTTTCACGATCACAATTCGTCCATTTAATGAGGCGTACTTCACGATTAGCTGCAAATGCTACAAGTGTCTCCTGGCCGCAACTGCAACAAGTGTCAGACCAACAACAAAACATATAGACCCTCGTTATACAGTGTAGCCAACGCGTAGAAATTAATATGAAGACTGGATTGGCGCTCGTTATGCAGTATCACCAACGCGATGAAATAAATATGAAAACTGGATTGACCCTCGTTATGCAGTGTCACCAGCCCGAGGAATTAAATATGAAAACTGGATTGACCCTCGTTATGTTGTGTGTTGTGTTGAAAAAATCACTGTGAAAGTAAGAGGATAAAATTAATCAACTTGAAAATTTTTGCAATCGTTTTTAAAAGTAACCTGAAGTGAAAAATTTAAACAAATGATTTCAAACCCCTTCCTCTCAAATAATAAAACTATTCTTTAGTTGGTTTTGCAAAATTACACTGCGAAGGCAAAAAACAAAAAAAAAAAGTCCAATTACAACTGTGAAATTTCTCTACTGGAAATTGATAGGAGGCTTAAAACTCATATAGCATTGGCCAAGATAACATTTAAGAGAATAGAATACACGCATTCCAAATAAAAGCAAATATTGTCTCCCAGAGTAGGTTTTGTCAATTAAATTAATTATTAATTTATTAGTAAAATAATTATCTAAATTTATCCTGTTCGTGGTAATGAAAATAGAACAAAACTTATTTGGACATCTTCGCAGGCATTGGATATAAGGTATCATCATGGAGGAGGTTTCGCTGACCGAGACGGAAACTCGGTATTACGGTGATTTATTTTTATGCTGCGATGAAGAGAAGACAGGCAAAATACCGATGCTAAAAGCAACGGAATTGTATCGTTCTGCTAATCTCTCCAATGATAAAATATTTGAAGTTTGTATTAGTTAATGCAACAGCTTATGGATAATAAGTGAAGTATTTATTGTCTTCTCTTAGATAACTTCTTTAGCCGGAATACCATCTACTGCCCTACATATATCTCGTGCTCAGTTTTACTCTTGTTTAAAATTAATTGCAGCTACTCAAGCATCTATGCCTCTGAGGCAAGAATTAATTGCAGCATCCGTGCAATTGCCGCTGCCTCGGTTCAGTTGGACAGACAATTCTAATTGTGTTGAAATGAAAGTTCATCATCATCACGTTATTCCGCCACCTCCCGTAGCCGACAGGCGAAACTCATTACAACGTCGTACGGAATGGCCGGATACTAATTTGGCATCCCGTCGAAATTCGTCACATCAACACCAAACTGACGTTAGGTCGATAAATTCAGACGCTCCGAGTACGGATTCGGAAGTAGAACGATGCGAATCTAGTTGTGGCGGTGAAGAGGAAGTTATAGGTAGCAGCAATTGCGTTACGGTAATGATTTTGTCGGTTATCTTATCAGTTAGATTTATTCACCTTCTATTATGAATGAAGTATGTTGTATGATGCGCTTAGAACTTATCTTATCTTGTCTTAAGATGATCAACGTTAACATTATGAAATCTTTTAGCATCGCCACGTTGGTGGAGGCGGAGGTTCACCAGAAGCGTGGAGCACTAACAGCGATAGTCCAACACCAACTAATAGTGTGGCTGAACGTCCTTGGGCTAAAGAAACCCTTTGGCATGGGCTTTTGGGCGACGAGCATAGGCAATTGTTAGGAACGGAAGAAGAATCTTCGGATCGTCACAGTAGCGATGAAGAAAATGAAACTGATTTAGAGGCAGTTTATCAGATAACATCAGAGCAGAGGGAATACTACTATAAGCAATTCAAAGCTGTGCAGCACGATCCTAATGGTTTACTATCTGGTCAAATAGCCAGGTATAGCGTAATGAATGTCAGTACACCACATTACCAATTGGGATTATTTACAGGGTTTTCTTCGAGAAATCTCGTATTCCTGTCGAGGAATTGCGTCATATTTGGCAATTATGTGACGTCACGCGGGACGGAGCTCTTAGTTTGTCCGAGTTTACTGCAGCTATGCACTTAGTAGTGTTGCGTCGGAACAATATTCCGTTGCCAGCTGTTCTACCAGCTTGCCTTCATCCTACAGCTCTACAACATGTATCGCTGTGTTCGCAAGCGCCACCACAAGAACCTCCTGAAGCTGATTTGCTGCACTTGGACGACGACGACGATGAGGACAAAACAGATAATACTATTATTGGTTCAAAAATTGACTCAAATAAAACTGCGAACTCGCGTGTGATAAATGAAAAGAACGTAATGAATTTAAGCACACTATCGACGTCATCTCAAGTATATCACATTAATTTTACTAAAAATTGAAAATACTTATTTACTAAAGCATTTCAGACTAGCATAAACCCTCGTCCTATTGTTACTGATGTTGGAAATCAAAAGCAATCCTTAACACCGTTAACTAATACTGCAACTGCAAAAAACCGCAGCATCTCAAGTTCTCCTAAAGGAAACGATCCAACAATTACACCGCCAATACCTTCAAACTTAACAGCTACGGTTTATGCGGCGGCTCATAACAAAGATCGATCGCTATGGACAATTGTAAGGGATATAAAATTTGTATGTAAGCAATTCTTGACCTTAAACTTCTTCGCAGGAGAATCAACCGAATCAGTGGACGAAATTTACAGAATCTCCTACGTCGAATGTTTCTAGTCCCGGTCCGAAACCAGTCAACTTTGACATGCAGCGAACAGCTCAAGCTGTAGTCTCTGATCCACAAATCCTGCATCCAGTGCCATTGCGTGTGACGCCAGTGGGTAAGTGCAAATCATGTTATAAGTACAGTGCCATATATAAATCGGGTAATTGTCACAGGCGGCAATGTTCAAGCTTCCAGTACTGGTAACGCTTCTAATGTTGCATCGGACAAACTGGATGCGGATATAGGAGATAATGTAGTTATGCGCGAAACAACTCCTACTAAGCAAGCAAACTTCACCAACCCCAACAACACTACTAACAATGGCAACAGCGGCAACAACAATGTACCGCATCAGCGTGAGTCCTTGCAGAACAACGATTTAAGAGCCATACAACGTCCTCAGGCGAAAAAATTACCCATTAAAAACATTGGGGCGCTCCCTCCGCCACCCCAACGTGAACCCAGCATTGGGAATTCCGCAAATATAACTGGGGAGCATGATCCTCCTGCTGCCAATAATACTCAAGCTTCTTTAATAAATAAGAAAGATCCGCCTCCCTTGCCCCCACCGCGACCACATCGGCATGGGCGAAGTAGTAGCTTGGACTTAAACAAATTTAAAATAGCTGCTGCCTGCAGCCAGCAACCGGAGGTAAGTTTTTTTTATAAACTCTTCTAATATGTTATACATAAAATGTTAATAATATATCTCTTCAATTTTGCTGCTGTTATTCTTATAAAAAGATAACAGCGCAAACCAGTTTTGATTTGCAAACTTCTAATGGCTTTGCTGACTTCGCACATTTTCCTGACGACAGCAATGTTAACAATTTCGTAAGTAAATTAAATTAATTTCATTGAGACAGCCATAAGCGCGTCCAAACCTATTGTTGTTGGGTGTGGGAAATTCTCATTCCTTTATTCTGTATGTGTAGTCACACATACGCATTGAAAGTCCTAGCAAGCATATGTATTTTTGATTTGAATTAATTTTGATTACGAGGGGAAAGAGTAAGACGGTAAAATATGTGTAGTACAGTATAGAAGCACATCCACATATTTTATGAATACATACGTAATAAAGAAGGTTTGCAGCAATAATCACATGCAACTCATCAACCTTACGTCACCCTAGACAGAAAGCTAAAAATATTTATAAGATATCACAAATAACCCCTACGTCGTCAAATAATCTTCTCAAAATAAGCAAACATGACTTTCCGATCACTGTTATTAGCCCATCAAAAATAGCTCACGTGGTTCCATATTGAGATAAGCATTATTTAAAAGCCTCAAAATATGCAATATGTATTTTTTGAAACAATTAAACCTTTACAGTGTGATGGAAACTCGGAACAGTATCAGCAGCAACAACAAATGCATTCATTGCCTTCGCAATCAATGGCAACGGGTACATCAGCGGCGGGTGTTGTGGTCGTACCACTAACACGTCTTTCTTTGCAGTCTAATCAAAGGATATCGGCTTTTGAAGTTTATCGGAAACCAAATACTCCGCGTAATTCATTGTCGCCAACGCCTAGTGGAACAACAGTTTTACAAATACCTGCTCCAGCCCCATTCGGTTCGGCTGGTGCAGCAGCGATGACAAATGTTCTGCCAAATGCTGAGCTTTATGAAAAGAGGGTAAATGCCATAAGCGAAACATTGCGTCACGTGTCCTTCAAAAAGGAAAATAATAATAACAACCTAACTGACATATTGCGACATTTACGAGAACAGAACAATTTGTTATTGCGCTTATGCAATGATCTTAGCGATGAATTACTTACTGTACAAACGCGCAAAGAAGAAATGAGACTAAAATTAGAAGCACTAGGCTTGATGTCAACAGTAAATGATGCAGCGGCAGCACTATCCATTCCGATGGCACCGGGTCAGAGTATAGTACGTACAGGCTCTTCAATTTCGGCTCCCGTTACAGCCAATGTAACAGGCGGTTCAGGCAGCTCCGGTATCCATTCTAATGTTTAAAATTACTTCTGTATTGTTAGTAACATACTCTAAAACAAGGCAGAAACATATAAATAATCATGTATTTAAAATGTTTGTTAAAAGAAGTGATCGTTATATCTTATCGATTTCGTTGGTATATTTTTAAGACCAAATGAGACCAGAAACTATGATTTCATAAATATATGCACTTGTCATTTGTGTAGGCATTGTATTAAGTATCGTATAACAGACATTTTGTTAGCTAACTGTAAAGAACTATTAGTGCAGGTGTCTCGCATCTTGCCACACTGAAAATGCCTTAAATGGTCTATATATTACCTGCATAAATATTTGTATTCAGTATAAATTGTTATAAATGCAGAAACTTTAATCAGTATCGTCTTCTTTTGCCCAATACCCTGTGAAATCTCTTCTAATCAATGTGAAGCATTCATTTAATCTTAGATTTGTATGTATAAACTGAAAATATTTACATATATATAACACTTTTTAGCATAATGATAATCTTGTATTTTTCTAAAACAGCAAGGATTCCTTAATAAATTTGAAATTTCAAAAGTTATTAATAAATTGCGCTACCTTTATATAATGATTTGTAAAACTAATGTAAAACTATACTAAATGTTAATAATAATATTAAAAATAAGCACACAGTTGTACATTAAAACTGGGTCTTTCCATATAATAAGCCATCTTTTCCTTTAGTTGTTATCAATCAAGTTTGGTTTTTACCATATTAGCTGAAAGAAAACGAGAAAGTGTATTTTGTTACAGAATAACGTGACGGTTAAGTTGAATATGTTTACTGGTGCCTTACCCCCTCAGTGTTTTATGTATATGCTGCCAGAAGTAGTTGGCCTGAAAGCTCTTTCTTGCTATTCGACATCGCCGAACATTCCTGAGAAACTCTCATCGTGCTCCTTTTTTTCATCGGGTTCACACGCGAAACCCGTCTTGTACGAAGCTTTTTTGAATCCTATTTTTCATATAAAATGTTAAGGAAAGTCCCTCTTCCTACAACTAGCCCATTTACTTCCAAGTTTGGATTGCCTTGGGTCATCTCATGAATTCTGTCAACCATTTCCGATGTTGTAACCTCATTTGAGCCAGGTGAACGGCCAGGTGTTCGACTATACTTAAATTCATTCATATATATATTTATATATATGAGAGTTCTATATGCATACCGTAATGTGTATGCATTCGTAGTAGGGTCCCATTTTAAATCCACCACATATCACCTGGAACGTATTTATTTTAACACTTCAGCCAAGTATTTGCCGCTTCTGGTCTCGCTTCCACTAATCATAACATTTACACTCAGAGCTGTTTGTTAATCTCTCAACAACATTTGTTCAATGTGAAAGCTAATCGATTTATTCACCAGCACTGTAGTCAGTCTTTGCCAGCCTCTTCAGGACGCCCTGTTTTCGCTAGCAAGAAGTTTCTCATAAATATGGATATCTATCCAGCTTCTATGACTTCTCGTTAAGATCATCAACATATCACTTGTTGGCGTCTTTTCTGTAAGCGAATAATAATTCATTTTGCTTCGATTTATACGCTTCGTAACTGGCCAACAGTTCCGAACGGTGAAGATAGATCCACCTTGGAAAAATGGAAAATTGTCACACATGTATAACTAGGTTTAGGTTAAATAGGTTAAATATTAAAGAGATCTATTACTTTTATGGTGTATTTGATGGGCATTCGGGTTCTTTAGTGCCCACGTATGCAGCCAATCAGCTACCTTATCGTATCACAGCAGCTTAAATCGCCGCTTGGATGGGAAATTCTACTATAGACGTAGAGGATGGGGAACCGCTTCTTAGATTGTGTTTGCGCACAGTTTTATTTTTATTCGCGATTGATTAATTTATCTTACATTACACTTATAAGTTATGTTATCAGATTAGTGTCACTTAAGAGATTGTATTAAATTTTAATAATTTTTGTTGTTATTCTTAAAATAATTTGCTTTAAGTTAATTTTTCAATGCATATTTTTTTATGCTTTAAGTTACAAAATTTGAAGATTGCAGAAGACGTGTATAAGATAAGTTGCAGAGGGCATTGGATTTATGGTCTTACGGCATTTCCTAAAAGATGCGGTGGCGGAATGGGACAAATCGGAAGTTCAAAAGCGTTGTATGTGTAAGACGGAAAATTTCCGCAACAAAATTAATAAAAACGCGACCAAGACTGTAAGAGGCGACGAGTTCGATTTAGCATGAGGTAACGTATGTTTCGTTTTGCGAAATTTCATTAAATAAATTGGCGAACAAATAATAAATGTAGATCTTGGAGATTAGGAAAAATGATAGTAAATATAATTTAAATAAACGGTCAAACACGGAGAAACCGCAAAATGAAAATTCTTTCTTCTTGTATAACCTGCTCTTTAAAATAAAACCCCGAATGCCGAGAAAAAGAATGACGGAAGTTATACATCCAATAAAATGTTTAATTATATATAGAGTAATTCTCAAATTATTGAAAAATTAATCAAGATAAGCAAAAGATTTCGATGGTATCAACAAATTTAAAGAGATTCTTGAATTTGAAAATTTCAGATAAGTAGTAAAATTCATGTAATTTCCTCTTTATGTCTGTATTGTTACTTATAGTTTAGCTCGCGTGTCCGTCTTAGGTGCCAAGAAAAAGTAAAATATTTTAAGCTTAGGGAATTCTTTAGCTTTATCTAACTCGATCGGTAAGGCATCCTAACAAGCTCTTTCCTTTAAACTTATTATTCTTAATTCTCTATTTCCATACTTATTCGAAATTATATTTAAATTAATTTTTTTATTGTTGTTTTTCATTTTACTTTTTATTTTTTTTCATTTCGTTAACTAGAATGGATTAGACCCGTACACAACGTGGCTAATACATTACTTTATATTGTTATGATTTATATATTATTTTTCATATATGGTTGTGTGTAGGTGTTGAGTTCTTTATCTTTACTTCTCACGCCATATGTATCGTGTTTACTTTTACAAAGCTTTTTTAGTTTTTCTTCCCAAATGATATGGTAACGACCGCGAGTGCGGTTTTCATTATGTTAAGGTCAAGCAATACCTTTGCATCGTGCATCAAGCACCAATTGTTAAAATTTAGTTTGTTTGTACGTCTTTACGGCAAGTTGAACATATAAGTTACATTGCATAATTGCGGCAAAGAAAATATTTACCAAGATTTGAGTTTTGCTGCATACATTTGAGTTGACGTATTGACGCATTTATGAAAACAAAACAGAATTATTTGCATTTTTATTAAAATTAATATTAAATATTGTTCGTTAATTATAAATTATGAATATTAACTCTTTCTGGAAAAAAATCTTTTCAAAGAAATTTTTCAGCAAATGATTTGAAATGAGGAACGCACGCATATAACTCCCTAGGCACAGTCCAACCACATCCGCGTACAAATTATCCTGTATACGCGCCCATAGTGCGTAGTCTCTTCCTTATATCGGATGCCTTGATCCGTCGGTATAAAAAAATTTTTGCTGCGAAAATGTTGCAAATGAAATTTTTCGTCTTGTATTTAATAAGTCAACGAATTAGTTCATGGGATGACATGTCGACGTCGCCACCATTGATGAGTCCGGGTTATTTCTACATAACACCAGTTCATGACATTCCGACCATTAGCTCTGAAGTTACAATTGTTTTATATATGTAAGTTACAGGTTTTATGTTGACAAACTATTCCGAAAAACCATACACCTTTCACCTTACACCATGCACCATACACCTTTCAAAATAGCCGGGAGATCGTAAATACTCTACATAGTATAAGTAAAGTCTTCAATAAATGAGAATCTGCTGAACACATATCGTTCAGATGTCACAATTTTGGTAATATTAGAGAGTCCTTTAATCTTTTGAAATTATATGATAACCTCTTTAATCTTGTTATTGCAAAAAATGATACTCTCTGAATAATGCTCATTTTACTCCATTGAAAAAGCAAGCCTCTCATTTCAATTAACTATAACCTTTCTAAATATCTTTTCTCAATCTATTATATTGACATTAATTCCGAATTACATAGTGATCCCAATTTTTTTTTTAATCTATTTCAGGTAAAGTTCACAAAGTTAACCTTACATTTTTTCTTATATACCACAAAAGCTACTAACAAACTAGACATATCGGCCTCACTACATACAGGCCTCAGCCCCAAAAAAATGTAGTATTATTATCTATTATATTTTATTTGTCCTAAAGAAACAAATGAACAAAGTTTTTTTTTTAAATTTTAATAATTTTCAGTGTTAAACAAAAACAACTCATAATGTTGATCAAGTCGACTTTTAGTTTTTTTCTTTTTGAGTTTTTTACCTTTCATAAGTGGGGTTTTTTTTTTAATCACTTTATGAAATTCGAATTTTCCACGACAATGGAATTAGTTTTCTTTATTTCAAATTTGATTTTCCATCGTTTTGCAAACTCGAAGTATTCATATCACACGTAAGCATCATTATCCCCCCCATTTAATTGAAGAATTTGCTCATGGTCATCAGTAATACTTGAGCCGCTTATTTCATTTAAATCTATTTCCACTTTTTTATATTTTCATATCGTGCTAATGCTTATCTGTTCTTTTGTCGATATGGTTAGCCTACTGATATGTTTGTATTATATTTTATCTTCGTGTGAAACATACATTCCACATGTTTTGCCAAAGGGATCCTTATCAATTCTTAAAAATGTGTCAATTCCCATTTACAATAAGCCATTTATACAATCCAACGTTTTAAATGTCGTCTTTGTACTCCTGGCAGCACTGAATGCGGCATCAGAACAGCAAAACGAAAGGAGCACAGTTTCTGCGGTTGTGTATTTCATTTTTTTTATATAAAATTCTCGTTGTAACTATAACTATACTTGCGAAAAAGATAATTTATTTATTTCAATTCTTTTTGTATATGTAATTTATTAACAGATAGTTTATTGTTACATTACTTAAGAAGCAATTAAAGTTTGCATGTATTTGGAAACAAAAAATATTAATACATTTTTTTTTTACGAAATCAAGAAAGGATTTAATTATTGCCGCAAGTGAAAAATAGTTTAATAGTAAAGCGCGGACAATTCGCAATAAAGCGGATCGCACATAATTGCAAGCACACGCTACCTGTGTTGTAAATGTTAGTTGCACTGTTGGCAGTGGATGCCGTTTTCCGAAAGTCTTTAAAGAATTTTGAAAAGCGTTTTATTACGGAAGCTCGAGTTGAACGAACTCAAAACGTAATACAAATTGCACGTTTGGAACACGTAAAAAATACTGTATCCGTAGATTTTATGGGCAAGATGGGCGGTGGAGGTGGTCAACAAAGCCCTCCTGCTGTTTCGAATGAAAATGTTGCAGATAATACCGGCATGGGAAAGCACAGTGTGACCTTAATGTAAGTTTGTCAAGCATTACGAGATTTTCCGTTTTCTTTTTTCTTCATATATCGCTGTTTCAGTGCATTCAAAACGGGAGATAATCAATGCTGTCAGGAGATTAACAGTCCAAATGTTAAGATTGTAAGCAGTAGTGGTAATCACGATCACGGCTCGTCTAAAGTAAAATTGAAAAATATTGTTGACTATAAATGGGAAGTGAAGACATATCCTGCCCATTTGATAGCTGTCCACATAGATGAGAAGTACATTGCCTATGTAATTAATGGTATAAACTGGGAAAGTTTCCAAGCTTCAATTTCATCCTAACATATTATATTTGCTATTGCAGTTAATAAAGTGACACGTATGGAAGGTATGGTGCGCGTCGTCAATACTACCAATGGCTTAAGGGCACTTATAAAGGGCATGGCAGGGGAAGTTTTAGACTTGCAATTTGCCCATATAGAGAAAGAACATATATTAGCGTCAATTGATTTGAATTCTTTGTATGTGCACAAAATTGATGAGATTGATGGGGCTTTATTATGTAATTTAATAATTAAAATCGAATCCCCTTTGCCCAATTACACACCGAAGCACGACAAAATATCGTGGTGTCCATTCATTGATGTTCCTGGTGAAGATGACGAAGACAGCCAACTAATTGTATGGGCTCGTGGCACCGTGTTTCAATGTTTCAATATTAACCTAATTGTAGCGGAACATGGCGTAAGTCGAACGCTGTTTATATTAAAGATACAAAATATAATATTACTGGAATGCATGGTTTTAGATTGGAAAGATCCAAGAAGGTGATATCAGGTCGGGTTTTATCAAACATGAAGATAAAGCAGTAATCATCACTTGGGTGGCTTTATCCCCGGATGGATCAACTCTTGGAGTGGGAAGTACGGATGGTGTCATACGTTTCTATCAGGTCTACATTCACGACAAAAATCCACGTTGTCTACATGAATGGAAGCCCCATAATGGCAAGTCTGTCTCTTCATTCTTCTTTCTCGATAATTTGACTAAAAATAATACTGAGTAAGTAGAACGCAAATTTCCTTTTGTGCATTATCCTTATGTTCCTTTATTTTGCCTTGTCGTTGCCAGCACTTATTGGAAATATGCTATTACTGGTGCTGAAAATAATACCGAATTTAAAGTTTGGGATTGCGGTACTTGGAATTGCTTACAGACTGTTAATATAATGGCGGCCAATGAAGAAAAGTCTCTGAGATTTATTGCTGAAATTGACCGAACTTCATCCTATTTAGTCATTTCCAGCCTCGAGACTCGAATATGTTATGTAATGCAAATAATCAATAATGTCAATACGGGTACATTTAAAGATTTTTCATCAGACATTGACGACTCGCTGATGAATAAAGATACAAGTGGTAGTAGTATCGCATCACATTCTTCCAATTTGACTTCGAAGAGTTCCATTTCAATGTTTTCGCCAGCCGTTTATATTAAAAGTATTTCTGAATTTCCTCTAAATTCGGGAATTCTCTCATTTACGATTGTTGATGCCGCTGTGCGCCGTTATAAATGTGCCAATGACAATTATTTATGCGATGAATTGGACGATTACGATGAGGAGACTAATTCTATCTATTGCGTAGTAGTTCACATGTATATCGTGCAGTCGAAAAGTATGCAAGAATGTCATATACTATACCAACCAACGGTGCATGAAAGTGTTGATATAAAAAGCACAATGTCAAGCAGTGAAACTAGCAATCAAAGCATTCATTCGAAAAACTCTTTGCATAATGACATTCTAAATAGCAACTCAAATACGATTGACAACGACAGGGTGAATACGGATGACGACGATGGTGAAGAAAATGATCCATCCGCCGACGCAATTTCGACAGAAAGCAATGAAAAGAATCCCTTAGAGGTTTTATTGAGCATGGCATCGGCTACCGTTGTAAACAGCCAACAATCTACCTTAACATCAAATTCTACAGGATCAACCGTAGTGGCAGTTGCAACTGGGGCTTGTGGGACGGCCGTTGCTGAAGGCAACGGAGACTCCCTTAATCCTTCGCCAAAATATACGCAGGTTAATCTTATGACGCCGGACGCTTTCGCTTCCACATCATCTGCTAGCGGTAAGTAAATTCGTGCATCATATCAAGATGGCTTCGTGAAAGTTTTCGTCTGTTTTAGAACGCAAAACTCCCGACAATGTTAGCAGTGAAGTCCTTAATACTATTTTAATGTTAGCTACTGTCACTGGTTCGAATTCCGGCGCTACTAAGCACGATAATAAAAATTTATTAAATTTAGTTAATAATAAATTAATTGAAGATCAAGAACACCAGCAAATGCAATTAAAACATGGTATGGAAATTCAAAAAAATAACTTTATTGGTATGTGGAAGTACATATATACTTTTCGTAATAATTGACAAGGATTGTAAAATTGTAAACTAGTTTTTTTTTTTTTTTTGTTTTCTTTCTTTTTATATATCTTAGCTATCGATAGAAATCCGGGACGTACTATAGGAGAAAATTTAACTAGCGGCGGCTCAAGTCCAAGTCGTGAGGTTCAAGAAATTATGTCTTTGCAGGATTTTGACAAAATTTCCTTCAGTGGTGACGAGCTCTTGGAAGAAGTATCAACACATACAACTGCTGACGATGTAGACGCTAATACATTGAGTGTTAAAATAGGTAAATTAAAACATTTCCAAGTTTCAGGAATTTTCATTTATTTTCAAATTTCTAGAACATGAATCATCCATTTGTAACACTAAACTTAGTCAGAATTCAAGTACAACTGTCAACTGGCCAAAAATCCCAGACGTACCTAAGGTGGCGAACACGAAACATTCAGCCGAATTGCAAAACGCAGCAAATTTAATATCACAAGCTGTAAATGCTTCTTCAGTATCCAGTCTTAGCAATAGCCACTTAGCTCCAAATTTAGGAAGTACCAACTCGAGTAATGCAGGGGCAATGCCTTCGAATTGCGTTACGGTTACAGCATCGGACTTAAACGAAATGAATATGAAAATGACTGAACTTATAGGTACGTAAATCAACGATCAGCTTTAATAAAAGCTGTATGTTGGAAAAATTAGTTGCAATTCTCAATATAAGAAATTCCATAAATGCTTTTCTTAAGAAGATTCTAATCAGAATTATTTATGCACTTTATTGTATTGAATCTTGCTATATAGTTTTTGCAGCTTAAAGATTTTTAGGCAAACGATGAGAATATCTCATGCTGATCGAAAATGTACATGTCCCTAACGCTATATGTAACAGAAACTTCACGATAAAAATGTAAAAGCTGGTCGGACACATTCAAGGTCTTTGATAGTTGAAAGACAATGAAAAACTGATTGATAGTGAAGAAAAAGTCTTTAGTCAATCAATGCATTTTATATATATATATATATATATATATATTTATGTATATACGTGAAGCGCTTAATTTTTTTCATTTTATTATGTTTTTCATTTAGATTTAGTAAAAATGCAAACTATTCAAATAAATAATTTGCAGAAGGAGGTAACAGATCTAAAAAATTTAGATGATATAGCAACAACCAACAAAAACATATCTGAGTACCCTTTCAAATTGGAAATGCAATTGACTAAAATGCTCGAACAGTATTTGAAACGTTACGAAATAGAACATAAACGTAAACTGGCTGCCTTTATGGCGGAAAGGTAATTCAGTAACTTGATTCGTTAGTGTTCTGCTATTTTAATTTGATGCATACGTCTTTACAGAGAAGCCCAAAATCGTGAATTACGTGAGAGCATTGTGCAAATCATGAACCAGTATATTCTGACACAATTTGGTGAAATAGTTTCAAAAGTAATGGCAATTGAAGCCCAACGGCAATTGGTTCCCATGTTATCTGCCAAACTTGATGCATTGCAACATCAAATACAAGTTGACGTTGGACAAAAATTGACCGCCTTCGATTCAATGCTTAAAGAGAACATTGCGCAAGCGTGCAAAAATAAGGTAAATAAATTCAAAAATTGATTTGTTCGACAAAAACATTTCACTCTTATTATTGACGAGATTTAAGATTAAGCTTCCCCAATGTATGCAACGGCCCCAATAGCTATACGTGTTCTCTTTCAAAATATCAGAATTGCGTAATTGATAAGACCTGTCTATTTAGCTGCCTGATTGGATTCAGAGTGTGATCCTTACACTCCCTCTATTTAACCCTGTTAATGTTCAAGTTGAAATATCACGAAAAGAAGAGGCTAAGAAACGAAAAGCCATAACGTTGGTTCTAGGACAAATTATGAGTACTTGCCATTCAAAATAATTTGTTTGTGTCATTTGCATTCTGTCCGTTCTCGCTGCGAAAATTTTCGTGGTTCTGGTAAATACTTGTAGAATGTATTGAAATTTTTTGAAGATTTCTAACGTTTTTTCTCAAGTCTATGTATACATAGACACGAATAATATGGCCATTATGAAATTAATACGTCGAAACAAACGGAGAGCATATATGTTAAGTCAACAAGAGATGAATGCATTTATGGATAAAGTAATGCATGCAGAGCCCGAGATATGAGACGCGCTATGCTACATATGAAAAATCTGTTAATTATGGTATTGTGTGTTGAGTATTAAGGCCTTCAGAGAAAATTGTTCTCTGAATTTGTGGTTGTATTAAACGTGTATATTTATTATAAATTATTTTCTAGTAACATCTTCCATTTGTTTCGTGTTCGCACCTTGGCATATATGTTCCAATAAAACATCGAATAATCGCCATCCACAAATTACCGATGTACTGACATATTTTTCATCAAATATGTTACTTTTCGGGTTTTTTCTTAAATTCTCTTTAGTAATTACAGCCATAACGAATTCAAAGAATTTTTTTTAATTTATATCTTCTTCAATTTCAGAGTATTATTGATACATTTGGCAAATCGGTGTTGGTGGGTGTGCAGGGCAGTTTGCAATCTGCTTTCATAGAGTCTATGTCCAGTACGTTAATACCAGCGTATGAGAAATCTTCGCAAAATATGTTCAAACAGCTGCATGAGGCTTTTTCCGTTGGAATTAAAGAATGTAAGTAACGCTACAGGCACACAAAACCTATTTAAAATATAAATGAGAAATACTTTTCTTTTAAAGTTATGGAACAATTTGATAATTATTTGCAACAACTGCAACCTATGCATGACTCCACAGAAGATATCCTAAACAAATTCTCAGGTTTTCGTCAGCATCTCGATTCGATCTTGACGAAACATCGTAACAGTGTTCATGAGGCTGTGCTAGAAACACGTAAAGATATTAAAGGATTGGAGATTTTACTATCTCATCAGATACAAGAAATAATACGATCCGAAGTAGGTTTCGTATATTTAATGTGTAAACGTTTCAATCTGACCTCATAACATAACCTCTTTTTAGGTGCGGAAATCATTCGAAACTCAGGCCGTAGCTTTACGATCGCAAGCCAATACTCCTGCTCCTCTATATGATCTTAAAGATACAATTAAACACTTGTTGATGCAAGGGCAAATCAATAAAGCTTTTCATCAAGCATTGCTGGCAAATGATCTCAATTTAGTGGAATACACTTTAAAAAGCGCCGATCATAATGCAGTTTTCACACCAGACTGTTGCCTTGAACAGAAGGTGTTGTTATCATTAATTCAACAGATTTCCGCTGATATGAGTAATCATAACGAAGTAAAACAAAAGTGAGTTTGTAATCTTAACTTAGTTTACGTGAGCTCTGATTGCATTCGTTTTTTATCTTTTAGTTATTTGGCAGAGGCTTTATTGGCAATCAATGCTCATGATCCCATTACCCGCGAACATGCTCCTAAGGTGCTGCAAGAACTGTCTCGCAATTGTCAAATGTTTTTAATTAACTATCCAAAGAGTTCCCAATGCAGCAATGTACGCATGCTTATGAAGGCGGTACAAGCATATAAGAATCAATTCTAATACACGGTTGGTGTTGGTTTAACAAACTGATAGTAATACTTCATCGCTAATCTTATTCGTCACAATTATTGGCTTTTCAGCGATGACAGTTGAATATTTAAGCATTTCATAACGAACCAGAAACAAAGAATAGAATTCTTCTTAAAAGCGAAATAACAGAAACTATATACTCTTTTAGGTTAAGGTTTACACGGACAAGCAAGCAACGTATTTGAAGTGATGTTCGTTACCATAAGATTAATTCCTTTCCTTTTTTTTTTTTTACTCTATGTTCTTTCACTTGCTTTTCCGTCAGATAATTCGTAAAGGTCAGAGTTGCAAAATTTGTTTTCTTTTTATTCGTATTCGGTTCTTTACACATAATATCTTTCAATAAAACAAACATGCGTAAGTCCACATCTACAAATAAGTCCAGTAAAGTATAAAACCCATATTCTAAGTAAATCCGTCTGCTGATTTCTTTTCCGCACTCGTCTCGAAGAAAGTCGCTAAATCGCACGTAATAAATGGTAAATCCACTTTGAGAGCGAAAAAAAAAATGAATTAAATGTAAATTTACTACTACGTGTTCACTCAGTAACCTTCACCTGTTTGTTTTACATGACTTTCCACCACTTATGCAATAGAATTTAGAAAACTTATGTTTCGACTTTGAGTGGTGAATATATAAGTTTTTAACATTTACGATTATTCTTCTTTCTGATTTACACGCGAACGGCTAAATAATTTACTGCTATGTGATTTAATAAACGATTTAAAGAACTTGTTCACAACTTTGATTTAATGTGCAACAAATGAGATATGATTAATTTATTTAGATACATTATCCATAACATTTTTATTTTGTTTTCCTATAAAAATCAAAAACATTCATAATGTGTAATAAAGAAAATGAAGGAAAAAATTTTTTTTCACTTTTGATGTAATTCCATAAATTTCAATGCTTGGATTTTTATTTTATATGTTCCAGTATGGCGGCACTTTGCAACATGCATTCACATCCACAACCCGAAGCACATACAGTGTGATTCTAAAGAGGCAAAATTAATTAAATTTAAAAAAAAGGCAATACGCAACATAAACTTTTGCAGCTATAGATCCTTCATGCTTTTGTTAACAAAAACACACGCATATCTTATAGATGCAACAAAATACATATATTCTTAATTAGCATATTCGCTTATTTGTCTGAGGGTTTGTGAAAACTGAAATAGAAAACCAAAGCGTTGCCTATGTACTTACGGTTTGTAGCTATAAGTCTAATTTGAAAATGCGCCCACAAACACACCCAAGATACTAACAGAGAGTTCTTGCTTTCTATCCGCGAAAGTTTAATTTGTACTAAACAAGCGGAAGACATTCGAATAATCATTTTTTCAATTAAATTTTGTTAACGGATTACTATCGAAGTTTTGGAGTTTTACGAAGGTTTATGTTTAATAAGCCGTACACATTTTTAAATCACTTCCTTAAAATTGAAGAGCGAGTGTTTAGCATTTCGCCTCAATTTCATAGAATGTGAGAAATTTAGTGACCATCGGCAAGTGAGTATATATTTTATAGAATCTGATGCATATTCCTACGATTTCCAAAAAGAATCGTGAAATTCTATAAAAATTAAAAGGATTTCAAAGGCCGATCGATTACGCTTTTGGAAATTATACGCATTTTAAAAGGGAATCGATTACGGTTCGTAACTTATTGAAGCGATTATGAAAGTTTTGTTTTCGCTAGGCCACAAGTAAAAAATCGTCAAATCTTTTTCTAATTCTTTTTCTTAACCTCAGATTCGCTATCCCAAATCGATCAAGCATACATTAGGTGGTTACTGATCAGTACTTCGGTAACAAAAGCAATTATGAAAGTTTGTTTAACTCCATTTTCTCTTTTTTCCTTTGCTTTTTCCGTTTTTCACTTACCTTGAACCATTGAATTATGTGGGTTAGATGACCACCATGGCCACAGGCTAAGCAAGCATTTGCTGCCCCCTTTACCGGCAACCCGCACAAAGTGCAGAAGAGAACGGGACGTTGGCAAGAACCGCAGGCCGGTGTACGCTTAGGTTTATTGCAGCTCGAACATTCCGACACGAACTCTAGGCCCTGAGGCTGAACTTTTGTGTACATTGTGTGCTTTAAAATCTGAAAATGTACAGTCAATTCAGCTTAGAAAAGATACCCAGACTATATAAGACTCGCGAAAAGATTATTACCAATGATCGCTTTGTTAGCAATTGCCAACCAAAGAGTATTTCGGCGTAAGCCTTTTTGAATTCATCAAACAGCGCCATCCTGCAAGGCCTAATTAGTGAACAAGCGTACAATTCAGTGCTAGCTAATTTACCATCCATCCAGTCTAACGAATCGGACCAAGAATTACTGCGCAATTGTTTTACGTAAAGACCTGCTTTCCCACTGTTCGTTTTAGAGTGCTCAGAGTGAGTGTCTACGGGCAAAACTGTGTGGTATGGTGAGGAGTTTGGTGTTAAAAGTGGTAATTTATTATGATAGCCACTAGAAATTGCAACATTAGCATCGCCGCCATCCACATCTTTCGGTGGTGGACATTTGTGAAAAAGACACGCTAATGTCACTGCTGTTTGTAAATCCCCTGATGTTGCAAAATGCATAATTAAGGCTTCGAGCAAGAACTTTTTGAAAGGATTGTAAAAAAGCATTTCGTATTTGGTTTTTTCAGAAGGTATATTAGGTGTTGCTATCTTTTCTGCAAGCGTCCATATGGGCAGCAAATCGTAACGCCCATTGGCCTCGCAAATTTTACGATTCTTTTTGCATGTTTCAATAATATCGCATTTGTCAAGAGAGAGTTCTCGAGCTACCTCGCGGCTCATATTGAGTAGCTTACTGCAATCATAAACGTGCACAATTGGGGATGAGTACGCTGGTTTTGGCATAGTACGATTTTTAGAATGTTTTGAATTTATGCGATCATGTAAATAAAATGACGAATTTGAGTCACGATGCGTATATAAGACTGGCTGCGGACCCATAACATTTCCCAAAAGACCGCCACCATTTATAGCCGATAAGGTACGAGGAGTGACATTCTGATGTCGTAATGTTAGGCGTTTTGTGTTGAGCACTTGAGCGAAGTTACATAGCATGCCTATGGTATTAAATGTGGCTGCTGATGTGCGAGGGAATGGTATGCAAGCATCATGTAAGGCGCCGCTAAGAGCTCCTTCCAAACGAGGGGACTGCAAACGAAGCTGGCACTTCTCTGAACCACCGCCAGACTGCAAAGAGGATGTGTTATTGAGGAACAAGACAAATAAATCATAAGTTTATATATACCTTTTTAAGAGCGGTTACTAAAGCTCTCAAACATTGTTCTAAACAAGTTCGCGACTTTTTTACCCGTTGCAAAGAATTTGTTTTGAGAACTTTCAACATGAATTTGGTGAGTTGATCGTGCAAAGTAGTGCCTTGGCAAAATGCAAATTCGGGACCGATATTTGGGCTAGGGTATTCGGTTGGGAAAGTGGTTTGCAGTATCACTACATGCCCACCAGCGGAGATTTTAAAAATAGCATAGCGTTTGATTGCGTCCAATATATCGACTTCTACGTGTGGCATATTAGTGTTCAATAGTGAAAATTCATGATGCAGAGAGCAGGTTGGCTGATCTGTCAGAGAGCGTGCTGCGGAAGATTCCTCTTTTCTTATGTACGCTGATGATGATGAGAGCCTAGGAGGAGACAATTGCGCGCAAGACAGACCGCACATTTGTACAACGTCTAATCCCTCTGCGGTTGCTGTTTGTATGTGAATATTAGTAGTAGCAGTTTGCTGCAACGAAGACGCTTGAATTGCCTGAAATTTGGTTGGGGTCGCTGTGCGAGACTCTCCCCCCAACTCGTAGTTCTCGTTAGAATCTGAGTCTGGTTCACATAGTTTTAGCAACATATCGTCAATTTTCCAGACTCTCAATGTACGATCCCGTGACCAAGTAACTAATTCCTACCAGTACTGAATTAATTTGAGACCTTTTTTTAGATAATATTTGGAACACTTACGATTTCTGATGGGTTTTCACGGTCTGGACGCCAAGCGAAATCAAGAATAACATCCGTATGGCCAACAAAAGAGCAGACAGGATCATACTGTTTGCTATTGCTCCAAAGCAAAAGACTGTTTTCGCCGCGACCTAAATGAGGCACTACTATACTTACCAAGCCATTGCCAATAGGCTGCAATATTCAGAAGTGAATATCTAGTGTCTATTAATAAAAATTTTCAATTTTACCGTATATCTTGCCCTCCATACTGGCGATGATGTCGTTATAATCTTTTCGGCACGACGAGGATTGTTGATATCAAAATATTTAACGGTGCCGTCTTGACTGGCAGTAGCTAAACAGGTTTCCCGGCGATGACTCCAATTAATACCGTGAACTCTGTAATATGTAGAGGTATGTGGAGAACAATGTAATGATAACAAAAAATAAAAACCTGTTCAAATGCGCCGTTATGTAGTGTATGGGGCATGAACCTTTACGTATATCCCATATCCGAAGATCACCGTCATGAGCGGCCGCTAAAAGATTGCCGGAAACGCGATTGAAGCCGACTTGTGTGGCACCCGCTAAAAGTAAATATGTGCATAAGCATTCTTATGGGACACAAAGACAAACGATGAAACTTACACATACAAACAGCACTGAGAGATAAAGTTGGCTTTCTCGAATCTCGCAAATCCCATATATGTGAAAATGTATCGATGGAGCAGCTTACCAAAAGATATGGATTCTTACTGTGCCAATCGATATCGGTCACCATACGGGTATGGCCGCGCAATGAATGTATATAGCGCGGCTCCGCCGCACCCCAAGTCACAACGTCAATGTGCTGGCTTGTCTAATAGTTTGGTTGAAAATAACGCCAATAAAAATGTTTGCAAACAAGTAGAAGAGAACATACGGCAATAGCACAGGACTCTTTGCTTTCCGGGCAAACAGCAAATTCAGCTGCCGAAACTTCATACTTTGAATTGGTGTAATATTTGCGCAATACCATGTTATCTTGGCCCAATCGTTGCAAAGCCAAATTGCGTCGTCCAGCCAATAGTACCCATTGGCCGGTGAAATCCACAGACATGGCAGTGGCTTGTGATTCCCGATGTTCAAAACATTTGCTGCTTTGTCTTTTAATGTACGGTTGATCTCGTTCTCTTTCCCCACTTCTTAAGGTATCTGTGGGCGGCATTATCTATTTTGCTTTAAACGTAAACTTGCGATCACTGGGTCTAGTTCTTTTGGATTAAAAAAATGCCAAATTCCGTTTAGTTTATTATTTGTTCATTTACTTAAGTCCTTTTTTTTTTTTGGCTTGTTGGAAATAATGGATTAGACCTGCAGACAATGACGGTAAGAGCTCTTATTAAATGTTGATCCTTTACGAATGATTTTTTATACTTTCGACTTACTCTTCTCCTTCTTCTTCTAGAATATGGTTTTGAATTTTCTTCTAGAATTTCCTCTTTCCTTTTTTTGGTTTATGAATGAAGAATGGATCAGGCCTGCAAAGGATAAGACGTATATATCTAGTAAAGTTATGAGTTTTTAATAAACTTTCTTTGTTTATGTAGTGAATTAAGGTGGAATAAGTAGAACATAAGAAGAAAAAAAATGAACAGCTGTTCTTTGCACACTGCCAACTTTTTTCAAAATTAAGTCAGCTTAGAGAGCAACATACCGTTTAAATTGATTTGTCTTTTCTTCTTTTCTTAGTAAAATTGCTTTTTTTTTTGGAGATTGAATTTGAATGGACTTAAATGATTGAAATCAGTCGGACACATCGCTTGTGTATGTTGAAAAAGGAAAATCATATGTTTAGCGTTTGTTTACATAAACGTTGATAGAGAAATGCATAATTAATAAAATGTAAAGTTCCTTGAAAAGGAGAATGAAAAGCGCTAAAATGCGCAACGGGTTTAATTGTCCCATGCTGACCATGTTGACCAAGAAAATGAGATGTGCAGGTTATATAGCCAGGCTGTTATCAACCAATATTTTTTGTTGAACGGGATTTTCTATATGCCTAGATATTCTTATTCTTCTTGCGTAAATGGAAATATAATACATCCCGAAAATTTTTATGAATTAAATGGATGTGTTTTGTGAGGGACACGATTATATTCGTATCGTTACGTCAAACGTAATCGAGTTGGTTGCATGCACATGCCTTAAGTCGAGGCCATGTATAAGCCTAAGTAACAAGTATTTTCGAGCATTCCATTTAAGACAATGTGTGTCTGTGCTTATATACTAGACCATTTGTGGTGCAGGACCTATTAAGTTCGTGTGGACGCATTTAACACCCAGAAGGTCTTCAGACACGTCCACCTTTTATTTTATCGCTCTAAGTTTGCCTGTCCCTCTGTTTGTCTGATTTCTGTTTGGTTAAATTTGGTGCACTGAAATGCTTTGACCCAAGGACGATCGATGTTGAAAATAGTTCGGATCGGACCACTTTTCCGACCACTTCCCGTATAACAACTTATTCTGTAAAGTTGTTATATAGAAAAAACTAAAACTTGTAGAACTTTTCGACAAAACTCTCTGAGTAACAATACTTCGATATTCTAGATTAGTGTGAAACATTTTGTTTGGCTGGGATAATTTTTTGAATACTCTCTTATCTAACCGTTTCTATGCTGACTGAGTCTTTATATGGTAAAAACGTGCAATTTTCAATAGTTCGCGGTGAAAACTATGTCCCAATAGGTATACTTTTTGGATTTTTAATTAAAGATGCATTTTTCGTGAATACCCCACATATTGAAAGGCGCCCAAATCATCAACTAACCAGGTCCAAATTTGACACATTGAATTTACTTCTCAAAGATTTCATCATTTTCATCTTAATGGTCGTGGCTTCAAAGCACAAAAGCAACAGAGTTTCCAATGAAGTCGGATAGCCGCGGAGGCTACTATTTTAAGAATTTAGTTTTAGAATTTATTTCTCTGGCTAAATAAATTCTTTATCATGATGGGAGAGGAGGTGGTTTAAAAAATTACCCCATTCCCCCAATCCAAATTTTGCGTGTTAATTTAGGACGCCAAAATAGTATTGATAAATAAGAGGTGGGTCTCCCTCCAGTCCTTCTGAGTGTTGCAAATATCCACACATACTTAGTATGTATCATAGGGTACAAAGAGGCCGACTACATGTCTTTTACTAAGTTTGTTAACCGTTTCCTATTTAGTAGGATCTGCTTTGTTGGCTTACGTTTGAAGAACGAGACAGAGAAGTGTTCTTAACCCTAAAGTATTTGTGAAGCTGTCCTCGTCAGCAATTGTTTTCCTAGCGAAAAGTAGGGAAGTCTTAACGAAAGTAATTCCAACTTACGGAATTACGGTACATACGAGCATAAAGTATAAGGAGCATTATTTTATGAAAAAGCTTTTTTCAATTCACCACAGGATAGAGAGGATTAGTTAACAGTAGGCGAGATTAGCCAAACTCGCTTAGTTTGCCAACATCATTCATCATGATTTCGATTACTACTGTATATATGTTTATAATCAGGCTGAATGTTGACGATGAGATTCATAAGGCGGGTATACATTTTTGTGAAATATGTATAAAAACAAGTAAGAACACAAACGTACCAGGATTAAATGGTAATAAATGTAAAATTTTATTAGATATACGTAAAGGAAGTGATATCTTCTCCTACCAAATACTAAGTAAGGAACGCAAACTTTCAGTAAAAAGAATCATCATCAAGTTTCTTGCAACATTTTCTACACTATAAGATAATCAATTCAACTGTTGCTAACGTTTAAAAATCTTTTAGACTAACAGCTTAGTACATATTTGAGCATTTTAAAGCTTACAATACAAAGTTATTTATATATATTTTATATGCAAGAATGCAGTTGATACTCGCAAATAGTATTTACGTCTTTACAATGTAATCCTAAAGTACTTACGGGGAAGTAACAAAACTTAAGAAAATGTGTCTAAAAAAAAATGTAGCTTCATTTATATATTGAATTGAAAATTAATAAATGAAAAAATGAGTAACGCTATGAACACTAGGGCGGCATAAAAAACCCAATTTGGGCTATAAAAGTTTAGATTTATTTAGGGTATTAAAGAGATTGTATGTGAGATCTTGCCTTTTATCTGTGGCAATAACAAAACATTTTAAATGCATAGTCGTCAATGCAGTAACTTTGACTGCTGTAAAGGTTTATGCGGCTTATGGTGCCGGTTAAAGAGGTTGAATAACTGGACATGCGGACTGTGGATTCGAACAGACCTAGACCCGGTTTTGTTTGTATGCGCAACGTGACATCGATGGCATAGTCGCTTAGACCCTCTTCTTTAACAATTTTGTGATGAGGAGCAGCTACAATCGCGTCCAATATTGAGTTTAAATACAATATTCTGCACTGGGGAAAAGGTTTTAGGCGTTCATTGATTAGTTTTACAATGTATCGTGCGGCGCGTTGTACTCGACCGTCGTTAGTAGGCAAATTTTCGCGCTGATGGCAGGTACACCAATGCGAGGCAATATTTGCATTGTCACAAGAACGTGTCTCAGGTATGGGCAGAAAAAGGCTAATGCCTCGTGGCACAATATTGTCTGCATCGATAAGTTCCGAAGCTCGCGTTTCTAGACGGTGCTTTTCTAAACTTCGCATATCCAACAAATCCAACATCGTAGCATACAAATCAAACGGCGTAGTTAAGCGTTTAGTATTGCTTTCCATATTAGCAATCGCTGCCGGGTACTTTCGTTTCAACCAATCCGGGTAAAGGGTTATTAAAAGCGGCAATCGTTCCTCCATCATACCTTGGTAAGTTTTACGAAACGAACCCCAACGTAAACCGTGATCACTCATAAGAAATATGACAGTCCGATTGAGAACGCCAGACATTTCAAAAATTCTTAATAAGTCCTTGATATCTGCATCAAGCAGCATTGGCATATTGAACATGTCATGCGTCATCGTGACGGTCCAGAAGAATGAAAAAAAATTTCCTGTCGCTAAGTAGGGAATTAATTTGCGTATAAATTCCAAAACCACATCAACTGTACGTCGGCCACCTTTGCATAATTCCACGTTGAAACTCTTCATATAGCTGATGTGCTGTTCCATTTCTACCAAAATTGGATGCAAATAATAGTCGGTGGGGGGACGCTTAAAACCAGAACGGCAATAACTGAATAATCCCATTAATCCCACATCTTCGGCATAAGCCGTTCTGTAGCCAGCATCTTTGTAGCGCTTCCAAATGAAGGAACATTTATCGTATTTAGCAGAATGCGGTGTTGGTCCCAAACAAGATATGGCCAATTCGCTTTCATCAAGTCCGCTCAGGGCCGGTATAAGGTTCGGATAGGTATTGTCTCCCACTTTGTTGTATCCCCAAAATTCTACGTGATTGAGATTTTGATGGATATGAGTGCTCGTCATACGCATTTGCCGCAAAAAATTCAAATGAGACACACTGTCAATGCCCAGTATCATGACTGAAATACGATCGGTGGAGAAGTTCGAATGCGGTCGCGGTGGTTGTGTCGTTTTATCGAGAATCTCTGGAGCTGGTGCCGAGAGCAATCCTTTTACAGGTGACGTCATCGGTTCAATTGAAGACCTTCTTAATTCTCTGTCGTCACTTTTCATTTTGTCTAAGATAAAAAAATGAAAATCTTTATGGATACTGTTGTGATTAGAGTCCCAACATTCCACCTTCAAAAATTCGACGTATTCTTTAATCGGTAGCTGTTGATTGTAATGTAACTTTAAAGGCCATGATTCCATATAGCGGTTATGTTGATCGTCTATACGTTTAATTTCTGTGTAATTACATGTTATACTCTCAATATCACTGATACCGTAGACGTCTTCAATTTCGTTAGCATTCATATTCAGTAGGAGATATGATCCGTGATCAGCCGTTCGTGTTAACGATTTCTTGCATGTAAAATTTTGCGGTCTAAACATAAACTGTACAATATTATCATCAGTTACGGGAAAGTAAGGCATACGACAACCAGGCAAATCCACAAAGTACGCTTGTGTTATATTATAGTCAGCATCGATGCGTGGTATAAACTCAAAATGATCTTTAAGTTGCAACAATTTCGTCTTCAGATTATAGTCGATGAATATATAGGAAAAGAAACATAAGCAAAGCACCAGAAAGATAATTTTCTTAAATTGTCTTCGTTTCTTTGTCATATTGTAGTACCGATAATAGTATTGTAGATCTCGTTTCGTCATGTAACGAGGATCAAGTAGATATTTGCCTCTGTAAATAAATAAAAATATTTCTCTGATATCTTACGAGCAACTTTAAAGTATAATTGACAGATAAGGAACGCATAAGCGGACTTTAAGTGGCAATTACTAAAAGAAGGAGTGCCTATAACTGACTTATAAAACGTTAATAGGTTAAAATTTGCGTTTGTTTTGAATCAATATATAAAAGAAGTGACAAACTTTGAAGATTTTTATTAAAAATATAAGTTGAGTTTAGTGCCGAGTTTAAGACTTTTTTCGAAAATGCCAATTTCCGAAAACTATTCTCAATGAAAATCGATTGTAGGTCCGAGGAAGAAGCCTTACGATGCTAAATCGCATAAAAACGAGCCTTGATATTGAATACGATTTCCGATGAAAGCCTCGGATTTTTCCTACAGACGAATCTATGATGCTGCCAATGCTTAAACAGCTTTAATTGCTGAATTAGTTTTGTTATTTATTTACGCACATGAATGTAAAGGCTAAGCATGAGGTATACATACCGACAAACACTATTTTCATGCCTCACTTTTATATGGTTCTAATAACTTAGATTGTTGTTACCGTTTCAATGAAGCACTAATTTTGATTAAGCATGAACGTATATGTTATAAAGTTTTTGATTGGCCGTTTTTGTGCACCATAAGCAGGACAGAATTGACAAAAGTGTTAGTTCGTTTGTGATCCTTAAAGCGGGGTTTAGTTCCCAAATGTCTTTTAAAGGATAATGCTTCGTTGTCTCCTCGAACCATCTGCTTTTTAAGCCAGATGGAGACTTAATCCCCATAAAACTTTTTCCACATTACACTTAAGTATTTAAGAGATCTTCGGGGACGATAGAAACTTATGTTAAAGAATAAGATTTACATGAGAGATTTACCATTAAAGCTTTAATGTATTATTGAAATCTTAAAGTTTTGTTCGAACTGAAAACATACGTACACCTAATAGATATTTGCGGACTGAGTTTGAAAATTCTGTTTAAAATTTACAAATCACCGTCAATATACGGTAATACTATAAGATTTTTGCTTGCATCTTATTAGGTATAAGGATCAAGTAAACTTTATGTGAAAATCCTTTAAATCGATTTATTGACATTGGGAAAGGTATTTAAAATTCGTATTCGAAGATGTGACTCTAGAGAATTTCATTAGAGAACTTAATACGATTCTTTCTCTAAACATCAGTCATGAACAGGCATGAAAATATTGAATCGCTTCCATTTCAAATAAATGCCCGTAGTTCAGATTGTATCAATTACCAAATCGTCATAAACTTAAACGTTTTCAATATTAAACGATTTTCAGAATTGATTTTCATACCTCCTGATGAATATATGCCATGTTGTTGGTATGACACAGAAATGCTTTCATTAACTTGCAGTTTTTTCCTAATTTTTGTTTCAGATCGGAAGAGCGGTTCAGCAGGAATGAGTGTGTGAGCGGCGGATAAGAATCTCAAAGCTTGCTTTCACGTCGAATAATACGCTTGCCCTAATATAATGTTTGGAAAAAGTAAACTGATTGATAATCCAACTTTATCACATCACATCATCAAATCCTGTTTGATTAAAAATAAATCGCATTTTCCCTTCAATCCTTCCTTTTCATTGGCTCGCGTAAAGAAATAACACAAACCTATATACTGCTGTTATATAAGTTTGATAATCCGTTGCGAAAATACTGAAATGTTGTTTGTCTTTGTTGTTGCTGCAGCAGTAGCTGTGACTTACTCATAGTTGATATTCATTTCACCATTGGATTTTCGTTTTTCATATAACGACATTTATCGAAACGTTGTTTACAAAGAAATTTTTTACTTTTTTGTTAAAACTCTAATAAAACGAGACTTTCACTTAATTTTTTCTGTTCATTTTTTTAATTTAATTTCAGATTTATCTCAAAATTGATGCTGGCAAAGAAATTTTGTTTCATCTTAAAAAAGCTTTCCTTTTGACAGATGAAAAGTAAATGACATGCGCCTTGCTATACCGATAGCATAATCAAAGCAAGGATGCCAAGGATGCTGCAAATCAAATTATGAAAATCAAATGAAATTGAAATTGAAACGATCTCTTCAAGTAATTCTAATAGTTTCAAGCTCATCTGTAACGGATTTTTTTACATACAATAAATTTAATAAAATTTGGCAATTGGTTGCATCTAAAGCTAGGGCAATAAATTTTAAGTGTTTTCTAGGCGGGGGAAAGCGGATCGTTCTAGAAACACATCACCGTAATGTAATGTAAATGTAAATGTCCGTCTTTCAGTGAATAATTTATCTGAAGCTGTGTGAAGTCACTTTTATCATTTAATGAGCCTGGAGTAGCTTTTGATGGCAAACTGACTTTTAATCTCGATGTGAAGTCAGTTGTTTGCAAGCCTAGACCGAAATTAGTTTTATGAAAAGGTGCCCGCAACATTTTGACGATTCTGAAATCTTCGGTTGAACATGCATCTATTGTTTGGTCTTCATATTAGGTCGATATGATTAAATTCACCTAAAAACAATTTCTCCTAGTTACGGCGGATTAGAATGCATACTACCCGGCCTTTATCTCCCCTATGAAGTTCGGTTTTTTCTGATCAATTTACTTAGCCTTGAGCGTAGAAGATTCAAGGCCATATTTCGTCACCATTCTTGGAATTTCTTCACTGTAGTTTTTATTTTATAGGGTATATTTCCCATCATCAAGATTGCAGATAGAATGTAAAAATTTATATAAAATGTGTACGATATTTAATGGTGTAAAGCGCACAGTACATTACAATCAAAATTATTAGCTAACAACATTCATATGTGAACCATAGTTATTAATTATAGCAGCTCATTGATGACCAATAAATTGGAATTTTGCATAAATCTATGAAAGAACTTTGTCTAGTGTGTATCTGTTTTAGTGAGGTTTTTGTACCTTACTTCACTTGTGGTGCAGACTATGTTAAGTTTGTGAGGATGTATGCAACACCTAGAAGTTCATGCGGACATAAGTAACACCTAGAAGGACTTGAGGTAGGCGCAGAGTATATTAAGTTTATGCGGATGTAAGTAACGCCTAAAATGACTTGAGATAGGCGCAGTGTATATTAAGTTTATGCGGATGTAAGTAACATCTAGAAGGACTTGAGGTAGATCCATTTTTTTATTATGCAGATCGATTCAGAATCATTTTCTATATCAATCTAAGTTTGTCTGTTCGTCAATCCGTCTGATGTCTATTCATGTGTCCTTGTGTTCTATCTATAGATCGCAAACTTCGAGATATTTTGATAAAATTTGCTGCATTGACGTGTTTTTGTTCCAAGGACGAGCGCTATTGACAATATCGACAATCGGACTACCTTTTCGGTTAAAAATAGGCGTTTATATGCCAAAAATTTATAATTTTTAATATTTTAGTGGTCTGTAGTAAATCAACCGCACGCAATTTGGACCGGATATAATATATATATATAATATATAATATAATATATAATATATAATATATAATTTCAGTATAATTTTTAGATCGCGCCAAATGTAGGGGTTCTTATGAAAGTAAATCCTTCTATGAGGCCAAAGTCTAATTTGTGGTTTGTGATGACGCAAACAATTGGAAAATAATAAAATCTTTGTTAAGTAAATTAAGTTTGCTAAATTTGGACCTATGTTAGTTGACATTTTGAAGGCTTTCATGAAAATTATGCATTTAAATAAAAAAAATCTACATATTTTGGTGTATTATTAAGCAAATGCGTGAATGGCTGTATTTGGAGAAGTGGTGTAGGGCCGGTCTTGCCGGACTGTACCATCCTTACATGCTTCTTTTTTTGTATTTTCATGAAACGGTATCAAAGATCGGATTACAAGCAAAGGTTTAGGTTGTATCTAAACAAAGATTTTGCACGAAATGCTGTGTGCAACAGTTACTGAAAGTACCACGTTGGTGATGCGAATGAATTCTATTATCATGAATATCTAGTAAGTGTGATTTTTATAAACTAAAAGATGTGCTACAATCTCTGAAAGGCTTTACAATGCAGACCCAATTGCGTAAGTAGCTGACTCGATATACCTTTGTACCAAATCAAGATTATCGTCTGAAAAATTGATGTAGAAAAACTTGAATTACAATTTGCACATTTACAATAAAGAGTCAGCTAAATGAAGCTGTAATGGGACTTAAGACGGCGTATATAAAATGTTATAATTAAAGATTAAAAAGCGAATTAAAACATACTTAGGTTTAAAGGTCATAATAATTAATGCATAAAGAAGCTGAAAAGATTTGCAACAAGCATCAGCATCTGCAAGAGTAACAACAACAATTGCAGTAAGAGTACAATATATTAAGAGCAAAGAAGTAAGAATATTATATTCGGCCATGGCCGAATTTTACATTTTGATACGTTCGTTTTTTTTGCTTTTCTTTGTCTTGTGGAAGAGATTCGTGAACATGTAGCTTCCATTTTCATATTTAATCTTGGAATTAAGCCAAAAATACCTAAGTTTCGTTTTTCAGCTTAAATTTGCGACGCTTTGAATGTGTTCGTGAAAGAGGGGTAGGGGACTAGAAGAATGATCAAGATGCTGAATGAAGTCTCACTTTGTACCTATTGTAATTCTATGCGTAATAATGACTTAAAAAGCAGTATGATGCTAGACTACCGTTTATTTATGTTATCCATGTGTTCTACTTATCTATTTATTTAAATAAATACAGTACTAAAGAGAATTGCTGCCAATTTGTATCAATGGATATACGCGCATATATTTGATGTATTCAAAGCAGTTATTACTTTGCAACTTACTACGCTATGAAATTCGATGAGATTTATACGGATGGTTAACCACATCTTGGAGTGGACTGTAATTGCAAAAATCTCAAATCCATTTATCCTAATAGAAATCGAGCTGTAAGTTGTCTTATCAAACTTTATCAACAGCGCAGGAAGTCTTTTGTTAAGATTCCGAAAATTTTACTTAACGATACAAAAGCAACATTTGATATCAAGCGTAGAAACTGCAAATCTTCAAGCAGCAGAATACGAAATTCATGTCGAAAGGACAATTAGTCCTTCAAAGCTGTCTGCAAAGGATCTATTTTTTTGAGCATGGAACTCCTTCTCGATCAGGCAAAAAATTTTTGATTGATACCAATGCTATGTCAAAAAGAAGCAAAGTCCACTTAATAAAGCTAAGAGGGTGGCAAAGTGTAGGTCAACGTTGCTACGGTGTCATGAAAAAGTTTTACTACATGCTGTCGACATATTCAAACTTGTGTGGAAAACTATGTAAACTTTAGTGACATACAGGCGCATCACATTTAAGCTTTATTTGACAAACGCCGTCACATAAAACAAATACAAAATAAATCCATGTGAGGACATGTCCCACGCCTGCTCAATTATGATCACTTCTAATGGCTGAAGAGTTTTTGAGCCCAGGGCAATACATTGGCTTCCTTTAATTAAATCTCGTATTATTTCCGTTTTTCCCAAAGCTCTTCCTCTTTCCTCTATATAAATTTTCTCATTTGTGAACGCATTGGTGCATGCAAGAAGAACTCAGAAAATTAACTCATACGTCCCGTACGTACCATATTTTCTTATTGGAAAAGTTTGTTTGGATTCCCAATCGGGATACTTAACGATTTAATTAAGTTTGTGTCCTTTTGATCTCTTAATTGGTTGTCGTATTGCTCAGTTGCCTCTTGATATAGTCGTTATTTGTGTTCAAAGTAATTATACTCAACTAAAAAGTTCAATCAATCGATTATGTAGTATGTATAAAGACGCGCGTGCTAGGCTAAAGTGTCATTTAGAGTGCATTTAAAAAAAACTATAAAAAGTATGTACACTTTAACAACACGTGCTGAACAGTTTCGGCAATCAATTGTCAACTTGTCAAAATTGTCAACAGACTGATCGGAACTATTTCTGCATAAACATTTGGAGAATTTGAAAACTATATCTGCTCAATTTAATGAATGATGAGTGCGAAGTGTCAGTCAATATTATTTGGAGACTTTCCTTGTTATGCCTTACGTTGTTTATGGTAAGAGTAGATTAAATAAAGCACTTTCTCTTATTACTTGCTCCAAAGACAAATAGTACAACATTTTTCTGACCACTGCTCATATAAGAGTCTATTTTGAAAAAGTCATTATATGAAGAAAGTTTTCTGTTCCCAGTATTTCCCGAAACATCAATGAAAAATAATATTTTAGCATACTGAAGTAGTGCGAAAACTTGAGATGGGATGAGGGCGATTTTGTAACTCTCATCTTCTCTCCCCACCCACTACATAGGCGTTCTTAAATGTAGAAATCTTTTGTACGGCAAAATAGTCTAATAAAAATTTCCCCCAATTAGTTTGGGCTATAGCTCACTAGATTTAAGAGCTTATACGACAACCGGTTATCATTAGGTTAAAGAGAGTAGAGTGTAGGTAATAGTATAGCCAATCTTGTCCACCTGTAAAGCTTTTTTAACTTGTTATACTTCATACCACTAGTGGCAGTTTAAAACTTATCCAAGCATATCTGTCTGTCTGTGTAAATAATTTTTGCTCATGTAGATTTATTTGTAAAGGGCGCAAAATATTTTAAAGAAAATTTTTTCGTTCACTTATTTTGGCTTAAGGACGCAGGCCGATGAGAATAAGTTTAATCGGTTCATTTTCGCCTTCAATTTCCGTATAATTCAATGTTTTTACAAGAAAAAATTCATCTTTTTCAAGAAAACCATTAAAAAGTAATATATTATCGAACATGGAAAATTTGGACGGGGTCGAATGTTCTCCTCGGCATCTATTTGTCTAGAATAAAAAATCGGCTAATAAAGATATTATAGGAAGCTCCGACTCCTATATGGGAGCCTTCTTACAAAGATACAAGGTTTAATTTTCTGTATTTGATGAGGAGAGAAGATGTGGCGCGTTGAATTGTGCTGTAGGACACTTAAAGGTCACAGGTAATTTGCTTAATAGCTTTAAAAGTTAAGAAAACGTTAAGGAAATCTCTGCTGAATACTGAAGCAATGGTTCATATTGCACCTAAAATATTGATAAATATACGACTGGAAGATTTCAATTTTAATTCTTTATACCTTTGTTTATAAAATATTAACATTTATTTCATTGCCGTGTCCTTTTCTGTCATCAAAAACTTTTAAAATTTATCAACATTTTCGCAGCAAACTTTGGGATTTCATTTTTTCGACTTAGTCTTAAACGCATCAGCTTTAATGTGAACATGATGGCTGAGTATCCAGCCATTATCCAAAAATATTAAATTCTTATTCATAAACATTGCATGCAGTGTGTGTTGTATTTCCATATGTAAAAGGTTCCATATCCCATATCCTTCATATGAATAGTGAAAACAAATACAACAAAGAAATTAATAACGAAAAACGATGAGAAAGCATTTCTTTGTATCAACGATTAAAGAAACATAAGGCCAAAATAGCAGGACTTTATAAGAAGCATTGAGAAGCAGCATTATAATGACATATGACATATTCGAGTTTGGTCGAACAGTGAAATCCTTTCCTGCTGCTTCTTTAAGCAAAAGTTCTCATATTGAAGGTGCGTTTTTATTTCCAGGATCACATTCCCTATCTCGAACTCACTCGAAACATAAAGTGATTGATATTACTTTAGACCTAGCCAGGGCTTGGCATTTAGAGCTGATATCTTTCTTGTTGCAAACCCATTGTATTACCAAAATCGCTTACGTTAACTATCGCTATTAATGGTGGCTGCAAAGTTATGGTCAGTGAGATGGATTTTTCGTGGAGCTATAAAAGCATTAGTTCAGGCATGCATACGTTTTAGTACAATCGCTTACTTTCAAGAAGTGCTATCAAAATTCAAATCATAAAACCAAATTCAAGTGCCAGTTGAGAAGAAGTTCTCACTTTAAAATAATTGAAGAATCGTTGTCCATGAAAACATTAAAGCAATATAATGATCGAACAATTATTATATAGCTGCCTGCGTCAAACGTTCAAAACAATACAAAACTGTTGGAATTTTCGTTCAAGAATGCAAAACAATCGTTGCACTTTTGCTATGATTTTAATCTCTTTCATTTGGTTACAAGCTACGGATGTAAGATTGTGTTATCAGGTGGGAGAAGTGGAAGAGATATTTACAAAATTGAATGATTTTGAGCCTTTAAATGGGAAACGTTCGCAACTTGCTGCAACTAGTGTTGGTACACCGGAAGAGATATTTAGTGCTAAAGATCCAATTGAATCAAATTACGATGAATATCCAGTGAGTAAAATTTATTTTCGAATTGAAATTTCAACATTTTAACTAAATAAGTTAAGCGAAAGTTAAATAAATGGCTTCGAAGTAAATTTGACATTTTTTGCCAAAACCAAAGTCAATTCATCAAAAAGAAATCCCCTACATATTTCCTTAGAAAGTGTAAAGTTGATATATGAAGTCATGCGATTCTTGATGGAAGTACGTTATTACTATGGCAAGCTTAAAACACATAGCTACTTACAGAGCAAAGTTTAACCGAAAGTAATTATAACTACATATCTATATATTCGTGTTTCAATAAAATGTAACTAGAAATTCTAGAACACCATCCTTAGCTCTTTGGACCGGGTTTGGACACTTCACTAACTCAACGATTACTAATGGTCATGCAAAATCCCTATTTATTGATTGTTGTCATCTAGATATGACATTGGTAATGCACGGGCAGTTTTTCAAAATATATATGAATTGACTCCGTCTACCCAATATTATAGTGTACAAAAATTTCATTTTCTTTTAGTAAATCTATAACGCGCAGAAGCAAGCTTCAAAAAACCCATAAGGTGTATAGATATTTGCCTAGTTACAGATTTGGAATACGCATAAGTACGTCCGCCTCCCTGTAATATCTGCGATAGACATACTTCCGTTTGCAAAAATGAAGACAAATTTCCAAAAGAGTTTGAAAATGACCCAAATAGGTCAAAAAAGGCGCCTACAATACCCACATGTAAGATATAATTTTTTTGATTGCTTCGAAAGTGATTGATTTGTACCTAAGCTACGATCTAAGAGAGATATTGGATGAAATTTAACATTGAAGCGATCAGGTAGCGATGGAAGTACCCGGCTCACTGCCATTGAAGAAAAGATCATTATTCTCATATATTTGACTTATGTTAAGTATATCCGCGATTTTTTATTTATTTGTTTTCCTTCTCTTTACAGATGATAGTTCCCAAAAAAAGAACGTCTTTACTTCTCGATCGATTAGTGATGGCTTTACATCACGCCTTAGCAAAAAAACAAAACGTCAGCCAATTTATCGATAATGTACATTCGGATCGGAACGATGCTTATTCTCGGATTCGTCATGATGAAAATGAACTTAAGAGTGGAGAGACAAGCAAAGGTTTTGTTTGTTAACTTATCTCATGCATGTTGAAAACACTTTATAATTTTTATGTATACTTGCATACGGTAAACATATGGGGTGCATGGTGTTCTAATTTAATTTGAAAATTTTTACCTAACGCTAAAGATAAGCGTGTCCGACTATGTTTACCCGCCTCTTAATTGGTTTATAGGCAGCTGGGCATTATTGAGAGGTTTCGATAAAATTGGTTTAAAGCTAGTGAACTTTTCCCAAAAATGTGAATGGCGCCAAGTTAGTTATTATTACTAATACATTTTCTATGTATACAATATGCATAACACTTATGCTTATAAGAAGCACGGTAATCGAACTAGGATGTTGTTCTTAGTATCTATTTTCAATCTTTTTTATTCTCAAAATGTTCGTTTCATGTCTGTGTTTTATAATTTATTCTTGGAACTAAAGTGGGTCACTTGAGGACCTTCAGGTCATAGGTTGTCAACCCCCCTACTCTATAGTATCCCAGACTCATGATGGCATAAAAAGAAATAGAGTTAATACACATGCAACCCGTGAAGGTTCCCCCATGCTTGTTACAAAAGATTTGGAGAAAATCTTATATCCTATAATATACCAAACTCAAGATGGTATAAAAAGTATTACAATTATCATATTAATATAATCTTAAGCTTCTCGCATAAGATTAAAAACACGCTTCTTATTTCGTTTAATCGAATTTTTCAAAAAAATCGCTTACGAGAATTTCATAAGCTGCTGAGTGTTATGTAATTAATTCTGTCGCGATTACATTTTATGGTAACTAATCTATCGTTGCGTTTACATGTAGATGCACAACATGATGACGACATGTACAGTGATGATGAGCCCGATTTGGGAATGGACTATAACTTTAGAGATCTGAATTCCATACATCGCGCTACAGGTCAAACTGTAAGTTGGATTATTAAAGCCTAGTAACCTTATGAGATTTTGGCCATCAGTAAGAAAATTTTGGCAATTGACACAGAGATTTCAGAGAAGAACAAATAAAGGTTTGCATTTTGGCGATACAACGTTATTGACCGCAGCGCTTAGATCAGCACGTTCGCCACATAATACCAAGAGTCGTGCATATTGGCGATGCTACTTTAATCCTGTCAGCTGCTTTTAAAAACAACTACATTTTGCTCATTTATTGTAATATGTACCGCATTTCCTTTTTGTATGTGTTTATGTGTGCAATCAGATAAAATCTTAAGAAATTTCTATAAAATAAAAGCTAATATCTTGTAATTTTATGCGCGTCATTGAATTAAGTTAAAATGAAACTTTAATACTTTTTCTACAACTTTTTATTTACCTATAGTAAGAATATATATACATACATACATACATACATGTATTTAATAAATATTGATTTTATATGTTTACATTATCATTATATGCTTGTAACAACACTTTCATGGTCTCATCTATTAAAAATATAAAATTCATTCTAATTTCTGCTTCTCTACGCGGTGTTTAAACTTTAGTTAAACTTTATTATCCACAATAATTCTATCAGGAACAGTTTCTCTTTTTTTACATCGAGTTATAAGATTGCATTGTCGTTAATGGCTTAAAGGTTGGAGTCTCGATAAACGAAATAAAGATAGTGATGTTGCTTCGTTAAGGAGAAACGGGAACCAGTTAGTCTCGAGTAAGATCATAATTCATGTGGTCGACTGTGGAGTCTTGTGTAAGGGCGACACACGGTATTCTTTAGGCAAAGGTTGTGACAATTATTTTACCCCACTCTCGATTCGAAGTTTCAAGCGCATGTTTCGACAACATTTGATTAGTTAGATTTTTCTTTTCTCAAAAATTCCATAAATACCAAGTAAGAAAATTTGATTCGATTGTGACCGACTCTTTTATACCCATCACAGTTGTTCTAAAAAAGAGTAAAGAACTAAATTTTCGTACTTTATAATATTGGGTGGGTGAGGTTGAGTTTTTGTATTTTCAGAATGAAAGTGGTGAATTATATGGTGTACGTGTTGTACTTTATGCGTAAGAAGTTGCATAGACGTGTGGACGTTGCAAGCACGTCTTAAGTCATTTCAAGTTCTTTTACACATTTCTAGTTATCGTCTTCATTTTTGTAAATGGGTGAATATTTACTACATATGCTACATAGACGGACAGACGGACATGCTTAAATGCATTCCGGATTTGAAACTGACCAAGAGTTATGGGTTTTTTGAAGCTCGCTTCTGCGCGTTATAAAGGTATTGGAAAAAAGTGTAAACTCTGATACACTATAACATTGGATAGGCCTGGTCATTTTTTTGCATTTTTGTACAGACTCTTCAGCATCGCCCATGGAATGTATGTTGAAATTTTTGTAGATTTATTTATTGTAGTTTAAAAGTAATAAGCAAAAAAGAGCTTTTTGTTGAGGTGTTTTCAGTTTACGTGGTATTACAGGCGTGTCCCACGAGCTGTTTGACCGTTTTAAATACCAACATGCGCGCAAGAACTTTCAATATTTCTGCCAACTGACTTTACACAGACGGACAGGCGAACATGGTTATACCAATTCAGAATTTGATGCTGCTCAGAAGTTCCCTTCTGGGCCGATGATGGGTATAAATTCGGTTTTTCATATTTCTTTTTTCTTTAACAACAATACGTTGTATTACATACGATATCATTTTTATTTATTTTTATTATTTCAATATAACAGGTTGTCCTTCCTTATAGAATGGGAGGGAAAGAATGAAAACCTTATCTTTAAGATAATTCCTTCTTGTCAGTCTATTTTTTAATTATTTCCTACTTGCTGTGAGCAGCCTACACATTTAGACAATATATGATAGGTAATCAAAATGGTTAATGATTAATAAAATGAAATCATTTTAATTATTCGTTATTTTAAGAGTTTTGGGAAATGTTTTGTTCGTAAAGATAACAAAAATATTCCGACAACAAGCTTAACATATACGATAACAGATAAAGTTTTTTTATGACAAAATATGCATAATTTATGATATCCGTTGTTAGATGAAAACAAATCATGTTTATATTGAAACACATGCTAATGTTAAAGAAGAGGAGGGCAGTTTGTTACGTATACACATACTCCTACGCCTAAGCATATGGTCCTAAATACACGTATGTACGCAAAAGGGGTTTGTATATTTTCACAAGCATAAGTTCACGTGTGTGCAGTGCAAATAGTGCAAGATTAACTTCAATGCTGGAAAATCATGTATGTGGAGTGATCATGAACTCATCTGGGCTTTATTTAATCATTGAGAGTAATATCCTCTTGCCTTGAAAGCATCATTTGTCCGATTGATTGCTTGCTGTATTTTTTTTTTTTCATTTTCACAAATTCGTCATCGTAAATATGTATTATCTAAAGCCCATAAGCGAATGCTCTTTAAAATTTTTGTGATCCATTTAGAAATATATTCGACAAAGCAAAATGCCCAAAAGGGATAAGTAAAAGTCGAACTTTATTATTAGCATTTATTTCACTTATCAAAATACATCGTTTAAATCTTAAATCATTTTCTTGTCTCGGAATACGATGTACACTTCAAAATTTCTTTAAATGGATTGTGTTAATGTAAGATGTAGTAGCAGATAACTGACAAGCAAAAACCTTATAAAGCGATCCAATCCGATCAAAAATCTTCACGTGAGGTTTGTATGATGATGAAATTTTTGAAAATTGCAATTTTTTTTGGGCTTTTCCAAGATAGGCCTGTAGATGGGTAATGGTCGTAAAAATGGTCCGATTCAATCCTTCTTCTTGGGCTACAATATCTTAGTGTATCAAATTTTTCGAAAATATTTTCAAAATTTCGATCTGTACGTTGATTACAAAAATACTTGTGTAGAGATCAAACGGACAGACAGACAGACAAGTTTAAAGCAATTCAAAAAACGTTTCCGAATCGATTGTTATAATAAAGAAGGGTCTATCCTTTAGATTCTTCCGCGTAATGCATACACTCACACAAACTTATTATGCGCTGTACAACGAATGATGTAGGGTGTGTAAAGTTTCAAAATGGCTGCTATCTTCCAGATTGATAAAAAGCGCATTATCAGCCCGTGATCGTATGTCGGTTTTTCACTTTTCGTACATTGCGATCATTTTTGATGTCCAGAGTAAGTGGGGGCTTTCTTTCCTAGCAAGTCATCACAATTTTAACCACAAAACCACTAGCTTTTCTGTATTGTGACCTTTTTATATACCATACAGAGTATAATCGAATGTACGTCTAATAGAAAGTTGATCTATTTTTAGCTCTTCTGCAGGTTGTCACAAGCCCGCACAAATTTATTATACCATTACCCCGAGCCGGAAAGAGTATAAAACCAAGAACAATTGCAAGTAATGGTACCTTCTTTGACCGAAGAATTCCACGATTAATATATGCTTTAATGTATGTTGACAGAAACATCTCTAAGATTTCCATATAAATGTGCACTACGTGTGCCAGCTCAGGAAGAAAAGGTGGGTATGTGAGATTCGGCTCAGACCGATTATTGTTTGTTATTTTATTAAGCTTCTCATTTATCTACTTTGTGATTCATATTTAAATTCATGCGGTGAGGTATCTAATAAAGGATGCATTCTTTATTAACTCTATTTCTTTAATCAAACGTAACACTTGACGAAGTTTTTCTATTCAAATTCAAAAAACCAACTGACGTAGCTTTTCTTTGTTCATTTGCATTTTGATTGAATAAAAAGTTAAGTTGTTTCTTTGCGAAGGTAGTTAAAACTTTTATGAAACACGTGATAAATATATGCAACGCGACATCACTTACTCTTTAGATGATTGCGGAACTAATCGATAAATGTTTCTAAACAAATTCTTAGGATAGTAAATATTTCCATGTTTGAGGTATTTTTTCATGATATTTTAACTACAATGGGATCAATTACATCACTTTGCACGCAATTATAACCAATATATTATAGAAAAACTTACTGTTATAATAACTTCACGGGGGTAGTTGGAATAAAGATACAGAAACCACTGGATGAGATAGGGCTTTAAAAAGGATACTACGTACTATGCATTTTGCATGAATTAAGTAAAAATCACTAAATACGTGAGTTCGATTTTTAAAACATGTCCACGCCCTATACATTGGGAGCGGCAAGGATAGCAAATATGAATCCTATACAGAAGGAAAGAGAAGGAAATCGGAAAATCTAAAATATAATGATAAGCGTCCTACTAGCAAAATAAATTTCAGCTGACGGCAATACGAATGCCTTCTACCATGCAAATCGAATTATTTTAGGCCCCACTTTTTGGAGAATAGCCCTGTAAGCGAGGAATAATTTGAAAATCTTCTTGACTAAAGTCATAAAAAACAGGCAAGGAAGCCAAAAGCGGGGAAGAGATATTTTATTAAAGTCGCGTCCTTTGACGCATGTGTTCACAGAATATTCACACCCTTGATGACATGTAGGAATGTGTCACTTTCGTTTGTTCGTACATTTCAAAAAATTCGTGCCTCGAAGCAGGAGTCAGTTATGGATTGTCGGAACATTCTTCCCATTCCTGACATTTTGGAATTTCTAACCTCCTATTATTCTTGCAAATTCCTTGGACATTGGTCCTATTTGCAGCATTTGGGAGTTCCCGACTCCCACCTATTTAGGTTTAAACATATCCATGGCGGTGAAAGCTTTTTACCTCTAATGAACAACTTATGAATGATATTGCACGTTATGAAGGCAATGAACTAACTGTGAAACTATTTGAAAGATGCTATTGGAATGAATGTAAACTTCGTAGAAGGAATTTTTATTTTTTAACCCCGGCTTTCACTGCCAGATCGCTAACTATTAATCTTTGCCTCTTTCAATAAGAATCAATTATTTCGTTTTGACAGTCCGTCTGTTGAAATTTAGAACAATGCGTCCTGCAAGTAGTTATTATTTTTTATGTATGTATAAATTATTGGTTTTTGGGAGTTATAGGTTGCATATGTCCTTGCATTTGCAAAATTGCTTCATATCCATTTGCATTTGCAACAGCGGCATTCATAGTTTCATAATAGCATTGAAGCTGACGCTGTGTACCGGCCATAGTTAGTTTAGAAACATCTTAAAGAAAGATGACCAAACTCCTTTACGATCTGCCGTATCTCTTTTTGAGGTATTCTTCCCTTTTGGTATATTATTTCCTTTGTTTACGAGTTAAAGAAAGGGCAAAATAAGCAGACTTTGCGACTAGAAGAAGAAAAGAAGATCATCAGTGCACACCTCAAATTTAGGGATTATGGAGATTATGACTAAGAAACGAGCTGTTTTCATATTCATTCAGCCAGAATCCTCTAAAAAAAAACGAAAAATTCTTGCTGTGACTTTGCCGTCAAAAGATTTTGATCATTTTACTTGCAGTTTCAACTAACTAATGGTAACTTATTAATTCCTTCTCATTACTCTTGAATATCATTATTTTTTTTTTCTAAACATAATTTCTGTTTACGAATTTCCAATTTTTACTAGCCTGGGTCGTTAAATTATAGATAAAGAGAAATCAATTCCAAATCAAAATTTTACTTTAACAAATAAAACGCTCAGCAAAAAAGTTGTTTTTTTTTATGTATTTATTACGTTTATGCATAACTACACTATCAATGCACATACACATTTTTTTTTAAGCGGATATCACCTGTTGTTATCTAGAGTTATAAAAACTTACCTCCGTGGTGAGTTTGGCATGCTGCTATGGCGTAGTCCAACCCAACAAACAATTTATACAATAAAGCGATCGTAATTGATTTCCTCTAAACTAAAAAAAGATTAAAGACGTCAGTAAAGATAGTTTGTACTTAGATCCTATTTATTAATTGAATCAAGTCCCTTTAATGTTTCTCAATAAATAACTAGTGAAAACTTGATAGTGTGTCACCATCCTACAAGTATTCAGGTTACGACTCTTCCAAATGAAGGTTTATGTAGGAAGTGATCGCAAAGGTGGTCTGATCTAAACCATTTTCAATAGGCTTCATCGTTGGACCCTTCGTCCTTCAGTGCGTGAAGTTTCAATGAAACATCTAGAAAATTGCGAACTGCGGGTTCACGGAAATAAAAGGACAGACAAGCTTAGATCAATTCAGGAAGTGATTCTGATCGATTCAGAAAAGTGTAATAAAAAGTGTGTCAACCTTCAAGTCCTTCTGGGTGTTATATACATCTGCAAAAACTGAATACACCCTTGTACCATAAATGGTGTAAGACATAAGGAAAAATGTTTCTCGTTCAAACTAAAACATAACCATAAACGTTGCTTCGTGAGATCAAGGTACCCACAAAATACGTAACAATCAAAATCATATGTGTAACTATGTTAACAACATAGGCATGGACAGACTGTTTGAAATTTACATTGAAAGTTGAAATGTTAGCAGACTTCCCCTAGACCTTATAGAAACTGGGCGCACTCCCCGCCTATCAATCGGCCAAATATATTTTGCTGATATATTTTTTTTTGAAAAGACGACCAAATTATATATGTGTATATATGTATATATAAAACGATAAAGATTTCCTTGAAGAAGCTTTGAAAGTCTTCTAATGCGTACAAGAAAGGCACGTGTATTTGAAGGATACTTGCGTAGCATTCAAGATTGTGTTTATTCTACTTACCATAGAATCTTGACTAAAGGAAAGGGAAGACTACTTGCCTTGTATTAACTCGTTAAAAATTGCTTAATTAATGTAAAATACAAATTTTCAAAACGTTACGATTTAAAAATCTATCAAATGTTCATTGTGCTTATGCTAGTTTTATAATTGTATTGGTGTCTTGTTGACTAAGTTTACTTATGTGAAAGCTCAACACATTGCATTGTGCACATATTCTTTCCATTAATTTCAAAGTATTTGAAGTTTCCGTAACGTATATAAGGCTGATGCGATGCACTGCAGATGACAAGTTAACGGTTTTGCTTCAAAGTGTTGATATCAAAACTCCTTTGAAAAGCGAACATATTATAAAACTAAAAATCTAAAAATAGAAAAAATAGAAAATCCTTTCGTAATAATTTCCTCAGATTTCATTACGTTCTTTACATTAAAAAAAAGTAAGTTTTGTATTTTTTTTTTTTCATAGTTTAAGCCTTGTTTTCATATTTTTAAAATTGGTTGACAAAATTTAATCTTGAAAATCACTGAGGTTAAAAATCATACAGTACACCGGGTACATCGGTTCATTAGTGACTTCTATATCTTTCGGACATGTTGTAAATGATCGGTATAAAATGTATTTAGTGCATCACGTCGATGAAAAAGTCTAATTAAAATGAACGGCAGCAACAAGTTAAAATTTGATGGTCACATTTTTCATATATTCTTCTTCTTCTACTTCTAAATGTCCTTTAATCTGCTTGCTTAAACGAATTAACTTTAGAGCAAGATCTGCATTGGGCGTTTTTGCAGTTCACTTATAATAAACAAATGAAAAAAATTCGCTGTCTTTTCAACGTATGGACGGGCGAATGATTGCAAAATGGTTCCCCATTGCCCATTTGACGTACTTCAGACTTGGGCTTAAAATCGTATAGACGGAATGATAAGTGGATGTGAATGGATCAAAAGGATTTACTTTGTTATAAGAATTGATAATAGCTTCCCTTATGTCATCAATATGTCAAAGTTTCTTAAAAACTAGCCCGATTTCTTTGAGGCATAAGTAGGCGCTAATTTGTATATCTATCTTATAAAGGAGCAACTGGTTAGGAAGCCCCCATTCGAGAGATGAGCGTGATTGTCGTAGTTCGTAACGGACCTAATTCGCCGATTGTCCAATAAATTAGAGGAATAGCCGTGCGTTGAATTGTTGCTTATAGTTCTTACCATCTGCAAAGTGGCGCTCTTTGAGGATGTTCGTGGCGATAACGGTAACATCCACACGTGACAGTTCTAAATAATGCAGTGTAGACATTCTTCAAACTTGCACAAAAGGGATTAAGTACGCTTATGTAGTGGTGCATCCTATCATAGTGATATTACCAATTACATGTGGACATCGGTGCACGCCTAAATAGCGTATTGTCTCAGCGGTAACTGTGGAGCATAGACTGAACAGTTGAGTACAGAACCTAACGCAACAATAGTCCTATAAATCATTCTATCCCGTTTCATCCAGAACGGAATATCAACACGAACTTCTTCGGATTGCCCTGTGTGAGGTTTACTTAAGCTCTTGCGTAAAAGTGGAAATTAGATAAATGCAGCTGTTCAGACGTTCAGGGAAATCGTTGCTTAATGCAAATTTTTCCTTTTGCACTGTACACGCATTTCTTATTGGACTCACGTTTATTAAAAAAATTATTCTTCAACTTCTAAACAATTGCGAGATCCCTCTATTTTTTGTCTCCTATAAAACTGGAAAATGAAGGAAAAAGAAATTTGCTTACTTTACTCAAGCTTTGGGTTTTTAAATCAAAGAAGTCGTCCAAGAAAATTCGTGAGATTATGCTTTTAGACAAGGAACATGGATAAATTAAAGCAGATCTTCGTACTGGTCAAGGATATACGTACTTAATGGGATCTTTGACGTTGTTCTCTGGATCTTCCTTGGAATGCGGTTACAAAATATAACTATAGAAATTTCTAGATTTTCGAATGGCTTCATATAAACATTTCAGAATTACTTGCAGTTTTCAAGTTTTGTCAATTGAAGGCACTTTTCTACTTTATCCAAACTTGCATCACTAATGTCTATTACTTTCTTTATAACACTAATATAAAGGCTTACTTAATGGACATATCTTTGGAGTTTCGGCTGCTCCTGGATGTCTTTGATTCCATGCGGCAGGGAGGAATATTTCTTGTCTTAAGTGGCAATATTCCTAATAGATTAAAAGTCCTTCTTTGATCCACATTTGATTGCATTGATGATGCCGATGATGCGTCAAAGGTTGTGTGGGTTTCGCTGTCTGAGAAAAAGCAATGGTACATCAAATGCCCTTCGTTTTAAACCTTTTTTGTTGAAGCGAGACGAAAGGATAGCAATCCAATTTGTCTAGAAAGGGAATGATTTCTAGTAATTTTAAATACTTGTTATGTCTTGTGATGCTGAGATCGGAATGGGCGAAATTGAAAATGTATTGTAACTTAGATCGAACGACTTTCGAACAATGTCGGATTGTACAAAACAGATGAAGTCTTTTCCCTGCAATCACGCTTTCACGAAGAGATCAATTGGACCTAACATAGAAAAACAACAGAACAATGTCGGATTGTGCAACACAGATGAAGTCTTTTCCCTTCAACCACACTTTCACGAAGAGATCAATTGGATCTAATATAGAAAAAACGCTGACTTGCTTTCATTAAGTTGCAGTCCTCTACTCCTTTTTGAAAAATACATAGAAAGAGTTGTTTTAAAATTACATATCGTGTCTTTCAAAGCATACGGCCAGCGAAAAGTATCGATATGTAGTGGAGATAATGATCTCGGGTGCAAACTAGCCACGAGAATGTTTTATTAATCGAGTAAGGTTAACGTAAAATGGAATGGGTTAACGTATATGGAACTTATTCTTTCAAAGAGATTCGAACGTTTTCGGATCAACATAAGCCATTTAGCGTATTTGTAATGTTTTGATGGCTGATGGAAAGTTACATTTGTCCCTAATAATTCGGTTTGTAAATCTCTCAAAGAGTATTTATTCCATGACAATATATAGGCAAACTTCCTTAATTTCCTGTCGTCCTTAAGAGATAAAAGCAAAGAAAAAAAAAAAAAAAGGAGAAATTGTAGGTAAACAACATTTCGCCCTCTTCGCTAATTCCAACATTTTTATTACTATTATAAATAATGTTTCAGTTTTAATTAGATATTCGATATTCGACACTCACTTGCAATACGATTAAAATCTGCCACCATACTTACGGCAACGTAACTACATTAATTATGTGGGCATGGGGTAGGGAGAATGAACGTAAAATAAGAGCATACTTTCCTGCAATTATGATATTATAATATACTAGGGGGGAATACACATTTGCACATACATTTCTATGTAAATGCTGTAATAAACATATTTTTCTATCGTCACATTATAATTTACTTCACTGGGTGTATGGATGTATGTTGGAATCTGTATATGTTCTTAGTTAATAAAAGTAGTTTACTCTAATGTTAAGTTTACCTTAGTTTGTGAAAGTGGATTTGGATAAACGCTTGCTTTGCGCACATAACACTATAACATATATATGACACAATGTGCATATCCATGTGTATGAAGCGCATAGAGTACTTTATAATGTTTGTGTTATTTACACTAATACTTATTTCATATTAAAATTGAAGACTTTCAGAGGTTACTCCCGTTTCGATGCATTCGAAGAGTTACACTAAATTTGTTGTTAAGTTCATTATCTATGATAATATAAAACGAGAGAGATAGTAGACATTATCGAGGTTTTGCTGATGGCATATTAATTTTATTACCTCATCTGTCATATCGAAAAATATGCTTGCATCGCCTCATCTCCGATGATCACATACTTAATCAATTTGATATTACGCTTTTATGCGACTTTCTCTAATCTCATAAATAAATCTCAAGAATTAACCATCGTTTTTAACACATCACACCGTGTTGAGCCTCACTGGCCCTACATTTTTTGATTTCGAATTATGTAAAAATAAAAGAAACGAATAAGAAAATTATCTTCGGCTCGATTTTTTTATAGCAAAATAACAAAAAAACTAAATTCTAGAGAGGATATGGCCACGCCTATTAATTATATTTCTGTAGAACATAGGTGGACATTTTAGTCGTCTGTCAAAGTTTAGAAGACAAAATCCCACAATCCAGTGATGTTCTCGGCCTATGTTGCATTGTTGGTGTGTCTTTTGACCGCTTCGATCTATTTTCAATATTGACCTGTGTGCAAGAATTCGCATTACTTTTGCGGAATTTTATGGCGATAGCTTCATTGCCGCGGCCAGGGGAATGCTTAGTTCAGACGTTACACAGACATGACATTGTTAAGTTTGACCCTACGGCAATGGTCCTGACGTGAACAATTCCTCGATGCATCTCTGTACCAAATTTTGGATCGATTAGATGTTTCCTGTCCAAGGCATGGGATTCTTTTCTGATTGTGAGCCTACGAGGATAATCGTGGTAAAAGTCGTTAGAAATTTGAAATGCATAATATATTTTTTAGTGTTAACTGTTAATTTAGCGCAAAACAAAAAGAAATGGAAAGACAACGTGAAATAATCAAAATACGAAAGCGTAAAGTTTAAAAGCTTATCGTGGTACGATAAGAGCAACGGCAAGGGGCTAAAGCTTGGTATAATTGAACTGACGGGTGAAAGCGAGCGCAATATGCCCAATGCGATAACATAGTGATTTGCGGCACGGGAATTTTCGATTCCATATGGGTAAACTCGCTTAATGAATGTTTGGGCCGTAGACACGCTCTTCGTCTTACTCATCAAATAACGTATTACTCCCTTCATCTTCATGCGCATACCTAAGAATGAAAGGCGCATACCTTTTGCGAAACAACCTCGAAAGACCGCTTGTCTTTTCCGCAAGGAATTGATATTCCGCTAAAAGGTACAAGAAGTTTTGCCTAGTGATTTATAGTGCTTTTAATAAAATCCTTCGTTTTTAAAAAAAAAAAAAACCAGAAAAGAAATTCAAAAAAAGCAGATCAATATTGAAATACAACCCATTTGTAAGATAAAAAGATCCTGGATATCGTAAAGACTTAACGCCTAAGATATCATTGTGATAGAGAGTGTTCGTACTAGTTGTCGATCAATTAGGCCGCTACCTGCAGGATATAATTAAAAAAGAAACTCTACGTTGTGGGCTTGACAGTTGAAAAGCTTATCGTAAACAATCATTTACGTGAGCAGATATTTATCCACAGTGCCTTTCTTCAATCCTTAAATGTTCCTTTGTTTTTTATTATTTTAGGGGTATTTGTAAGTATGTATCTGCCCGGTTGCAACGTTCTGTACCAAAGTTTTTTATAACACTTGATAGACGGACAGACACACTTGTCTTACATTAATGTAAATTAAAAGTAGTCTTCAAATAACTGTAAAGCATAAAATATTCGTAAGATCATTATCTCTTTTCTGTGTGTGTTCGCTTTACGTCATACAATGCCGTAAGGTCGAATGATATAAAATAAGATTTGCAAGTACATAGAACTACTTTAAATAACATCATAAAGAGTTTTGATATTCCATCATTTTTCTTAAAACAAATTTATTTCTCCTTAAAAACAGTGTTATGTGTCCAAACACCTATCGCAAGCCATACCTATTTACGTGACATGAAGTATTTACTTTCTGAAGTATTTACTTTCATTAAATTTTCCAAATTGACTTAAAATTTTTGAAGACATTATTCCATAGGTGAATAGAGCACCACATATAATGAAGGTTTTGAAATGGCTCTCTCCGAACTATATCGAGTTATCTAGATAAGTTGAGGAACCCACGTACGCTAAATGTATTTGTGGACGTAAGCAAATCGCTTGATAAACTTGGTCACAGGATTCTGAGGTCGGGGCAAGGCCACTCGAATAGTCGTCGAATTTTCAATCAGATAGTGAGTGAATTCTTAAAGTTAAGTAAATCTTAAAGCCAAATAGGGAACAAATTCTTATGATGAAAAATTTTTGCAAGGATTTTGAGAGTAGATTAGTTTTACTTTATGTTATTTCGAGACACTCATCGAATGGAGAGATTTCTCGCATAATTAATGGGTCATCACACAGTATTCTTCGAAAGAACCATAAATCTTCAGTGACAAGCATTATTTCCTTCTAAACCATTGTTAAAAGTTCACCTAGACCCTAATTCGCCCTAATCAATGCAAATCATGACTTGAATTGAAATTGAGTCAGTGAATTAATTGTTAGAGCGAATAGGATTAATTTTTAGGGTGATGATCATTTGTCTACGAATATTTGTTTTAATAAAAAATATTTGTTTTAAATAAAAATGTTCAATGGTTTTTACCGATATATTTGTGTAGGATTGATTAAAATAATGACCATGTTATAGCATACTTACACTTTCTTTAATGAAAGTATTAAAACTAAATTGAAAAGAAGGAAAACTTTATGTTGATTTTATATGCTTTTCATTATTTTGCCAACTAATACTCAAGAAAAACCTTTGATCCTTTAAGTACAACCTTGTAATTGACTTCCCTTTCGAAACGGAAAGGAAAGGAAAGGAAAGGAAAGGAAAGAAAAGGACAATTGGAAAACCGTTACGGTAGCATATCGTAACCAAGTTCCATTTATGTGCTCACGTATATATGTTATATGCTTTTTTGTTTTGTACCGATTTTACGCAAAAGTGGCACGTTTCATAGCTTTTCATATTGGAGAAATGGATTTATTGTGTGTTGTTATGCAAGAGAATGGAATTTTTTTAAATCTTTTACACTGAATGATGAACGTGAGGCCGAGTGAGTATAAGCGAAAAGTACGAGGAAGTGAAAATGTAATGAAAGAAAAAAAAAAATAAACGAAAAACTTCCACCATTGCTGGGCTGCAAAAAAATTCTTGGATAATGCGTTTGCGGATAAAAACGTACGTAAGAATATTGTAAAAGGTAAAAGTTTACAGGATTGTCGTTTTACTGCATGTAAAAAGTTTCAGCTTTTTTTCAACGATTGCTACTTAGTTCTGCTTTTTGGTAAAATGCATGACATAAGGGTTTTATACGATTGTGAATTTTTCCATTTCAGATCACTATGGTTAAGCTTTTGCACAACATTGTCTTTGCTTGCTTTTTCCTACTAATTGCCGCCATTAATAACATTAATGCCCGGCCGGAGACCACTGAAGCCTATCAGGTGAACATTTGAAAAATAACAAAAAAAAAAAACGATTGCAAAATTCTAATCAATTTCTTTTTTTCTTTTGCTCGTAAATAAAGAGTTGGGATAACGTCGACTTTGACATGGACGATATTCGTAAAGGCTATTATGATGTTCCTTTGGATCGTTTGCAAATGCTAGCGGCACAGTACAGACCCATGTAAGTAGTGTGTTTATATATAGTATATTATATATATTAGGAAAAATGCGTGCCCCATTCTCGTAAATGGTACGTAGGTGCATGTGTTTTGAATTGTGCTCGAACCTGACAGTGAAAAAAGGGAACTTTCACTTTCGGTTCCACTGACTAGTGCACTTATGCGTCTAAGACAGTTAAAAAGTGATTTCCCGGTTTTTGAAAGTAGAAATTTTAATTAGAGTCGAGTTCATTCGCAATTTAGAGAACGGTAATCCACGAATTACTTCTGAAAAGATTGCTTAGAGACTAAATATAATTTGAAGAAACTTCTTTGGACTTTAAAGTAGTTGCAATGCTTATCAAAGCTCTCTAGTACCGTTTCGCACGCCTCTCTAAAATGAAGCAATTTGTTGCCATAACCATTTCTCTTCTCTTCGCTGAGCAAAACGAATTTGTGCTGGCTCACGTCACAGTTAGAGTTCAACAATGAATTGTAGATAAGAAAATAATAAAAAAAAAATGGCGGACTGAAAGCATGAAAATGAAGGAAGAACAGCAGCTGAGTTAGATTCACTGTTGTTACATGATTACATAGTGTGTAGAATAATATTTTGCGAGGGCGAACGATGACTGCGAACAAACGCTATCAGCAACTTGGTCAACTCGGTATTAGAATCCAAGCGAACATCATTTAACCAAACGAAAAGACGAGATCTCTCCTAGCATCCGCTGTTCTACCCTCACCTTGTCCTTTTAGATTTTCATCTGCTTCACTTTAGGCGAAATAATTTGAAAGGCAGCAAATTAATTGTCTATGAATGAAGCAAATGATCGCAAACGCTCAACTGAGACGACTTTCTTCGCAGAGAGCCCACTGCATGTGACGCATTAGTTGTCGATTGCGAATAATTACTAGCTCTACATATTAAGTCCAATAACTAATTGACAATACTATTGAACTCAATAAATATTTTTGGTCGGATTCTTTTGCATGTTACTTACAATGATTGCATAAATGTTTTCTATCCCTAGGTCGTACTGGCGCGTACCCTCATATGATGTTATGAATGAATTGTTGCGTTTACCTAAAACCAAACGTGAAGCGAAATACAAGCAATGCTACTTTAATCCAATCTCCTGCTTCAGAAAGTAAATTTGTTTATAATTCGAACAAAAAAACAACAAAAAAATGCATTTCTCTAGTCACAATCATATATATATTTGTTAAAATAATAGTACGTTTATGAAATTAAAAAACAAATGTTTTCATATTTGTTTTCAAATACACATAAGCACACTGAAGATTATAAATGTAAAGGCTTAACACTATTCGATTATGAGTAATTACTGTACTTGCAACATTTTATTTAGGATCACTTATGTAATTTCGTTCAAAAATTTGTTCTTTGATTATTAAAAAAAAAAAAAAGAAAAAGAAAAAGGAAAAGAATATCCTCGGTTTAGACGTGATGTGTGCCATTTTTGCATATTTGTAATTAACTATAAGTCAATACATATGAATTTGTACAAAGTTCCATACTGATAAATAAGTATTCAATATATATTACGCAAGCATAAACACATATTTACATTAATTTCTATATATTTAATAAAAATAAAATCTAATAAAATAAAATTTATTCAAATGATTCTCGGGTAAAGGGAGAACATAGAGCAGCGAAAAGATTAGGACTTAAGAACTTAAAGTGTATAAGCGATATTTACGTTTTTAAACCTTACGCCACTTGTAGGGCAGAATATATTAAGTTTGTGCGAATGTATGCATCACCCAGAAGAATTTAAGATAGATCCATTTTTTTATTATATATGCTTGGTTCCATTCAGATTCATTTTTTGAATGCGACTCAGTCTAAGTGTATCCGCCCATCTGTCCATCTAATGCCATCTGTCTATGGGTTCAACCTATAGATCGCTTTTTTCAAGATATTATCATGAAATTCGGTTTACTGGCATGTTTTGGCTCCAAGACGAACCCTATTAAAAATGGATCGGATCGGTCCACATATTTCAACGCTCCTCATATAACGCCCTATTTTCAAAATTCCGATTTTCTCTAAATAATAGCACTTTGGCATTTTAATTGGATGTGAAAAATGCCTAAACGTCCGCACATGTAACCAACCCTTCCTACGAACACTAACTTTCCATATGGTAAAATGTCTAGCTTTCCATATTTCATGCTGAAAACTGAATCATAATAGTAAAAAGAAATTAACCTGATTAAATTTCGGCCATATAGGTCCACCGCAGACCATATTAGACAACCCACTTCATGCAAGGGTTCTTATGAAAAATAAAGGTTTGCATGGAAAAAATGTTGAATTTGTCAAATTCGAATCAAAAAGGTCTATTTTTTGACAGCACCTTATGTAAGAGTTCTGGTGAAAGGTCCGCGGTTTCAAATCTCAAGTGCGGTAAAGTTTTCTTTGGTTATAGTTTTAGTGAGTGGTCAATACGTAAAGGTACACCACTTACCGATTGGACACAAACCCATTAGCTGCTCCCACCTTCCTATCTTTTTCTCCTTCCTCATTCCTTTCTGCCAGTCATCGCAAATTAAGTTGACTATGTTTTGGTCAGATCACTTGACGTTTTGGGCATCCTAAGGGCTTTCTCTAAAAGTATGGCTTTTTGGTGGGAGCTTTAGTGGTCGGCCCTTCCTGATTACGGTGTTTTGATTTGTTTATTTTTGATATATGACGACTTTTCTTTACATTTGCTTTGATTGCCTTTTCCACTAAAATTGTGCGCTTCAACGATATTTTTCACGGTTATATAACGTTTTTTTTTGTCATAATTTGCGGATAGTTTCGTCCAAATTGCTTTAAAGTCATCGTGATAAATAAACATTTGGGTATTTTGGCAGAAAATTCGAATTCGTATGTAGACTTCATGCCTTGAAGACCTTTTCGTACATCGAATTCGGTGATGGCCAAGACTATCGTCTATTGCGTCCAGCGCCCCGGTATCCCAAAGTACAGAAAAATGGAAAGCAAATAGCAAGAACATGAAGCGTTCGTGAGCGTATAGTAGATATGAACATATCTGTGGTAAAAGTTACGTCAATTATTTTAGAAGATACGCACTTTTATTATCAATTAATGACGCATTTTTTTTGCAAGTCTGTTAAAGGTGCTGGGAATTGGTCTTCATGGATAGGTTGACATAATATCATAGCTAGTCAGCAGATTGTGTAACGAATCATTCCACACAGCGTCATACTTGTTCAAAGTCAGCTATACATCCTCAACTTTTTTTCTTCTTTTGCTCCTCAGGCAATGTATGTTTAGGTATACTTTTGTTCAGGGAAAGAGAAGTCTTCATCTCCTCCAGCCGGGAATCGGCGGGGTCTTTCGGTTATCTCGGATTGAACGGATAAAGAGGTCGTCCTTTTTTCGGATGTGCTCTGAAATAATAATACCTTTTGGAGATTGTCTTCCGATATGAGCATTACCTAGTTGAAGGCAGAAAATATGAATACGAATCTTATCGGAATAATCCGTTTTTGAATAAATTTTTCATTTGAATGCAGATATTTACTTGCAGCCCCGTAAACAAAGGCAGAAATAAGTTAAACGAAGCTGCTTGGGAAAATTGTGTAAAAATTGTTGCATATTGATGAATTCGCGCAATCGTGCATTAGCATATTGCCCGAGGTAGAGATGAACATAAAAGATATGTTCAATTTGCTAGGCGAGTTTCAAATATCAGTTTATCGAGCTTTTCGGTGTTTACCTGTACGTAATCTTCCAAAACGGGACGAACCCTTCACTATTATTATTATTATTATGCTTTATATGGTCCATAAATGTAAAAGCTGTAGATCTTCTGAAATATTTGCAGTGATTCGTTACCCGAATTTAATGTTGAACAAAAAACTTAATACGATATCTTTACTGTAATAAGTGTCCTGGGGATCATAGAGCATTAAAGTATGATTGGCATTGAAAAACGCTTTAAACAAAATGGGTAGGGGATTAGGCTTAAGTTTCGTGACATAACTCTATAGATTGCTATCAATTTCCGGAGGTCAAGACGTCTTTTAGACACTTCCAAAGCATGATAAATTTCAAATAATATGTACACTGAATTCATGTCCAGTCTAACCACTCATATGTTTATTTAAAATATTGACGCAATGGAGACGTTGTGCCTTATGGAAGAATATGAAATCGTGTTGCAATACCTTTAAGGGCAGCTACTTCCATGATTTTTAAAACAGAACTTTGTGCTTGCATTGAATTGAAAGGAATAAATTTTCGCTTTAAGTGGCTTTCCCTTTTGCCAACCCGTTACATGTAGCCTTCCTATGTGGTTTCTTCTAATTCTGAAGATATTTTCAACAAAGAAATCAAAAATTTCCTCCTGAAAGTTATAGAAAATATCCAATACTCTTCAATGATAACATGGAACAAATTAGGTGAGATCGACTATATATGCCCAATGAAGAACGGAAATGATGAGTTGAGTGAAATTTCATCGTTGTTTACTTTGATATTTTTTATATGAGAAGCTTTTAAGAGAGATTTCAAGTGAAATCAATCTCATTGAATTTACCGTAAAGCCCACATTAGATGCATGATTTTGCAAACGTAAAAAATATATTTTAGTTTATTAAAATTCCATAAACAAAACATTTAGAAGCATTACAGGCGATACTTTATACAACTTTGCCTAACGCAATCATTCATTCATTTTAATTTTTTCATTTACTTGTCATAGATTTTATTGTTTTTCAGTTGTTTCCGTCATAAAAAACTAAAATAAATGTACTTTATCGCTCTATAAGGGATTGCTTATCATGACAACCCGTATGCATGGTTGGGTCTAAAAAATGGACCTATGATCACTTTTACATTGTTACTATGCAAAAGTATTAAATTTTCAATCTTTTTGCAACTTAGGAAAACCACTGTGAGGACTAACGTGCAAAAAACGGATCCGTATGGTTCAAATTCTGTCCAGTTAATTTTTACATCACATAGATCATAGATGTGGGATAAAATTTTCATAATGAAAATTAAAAAATTGGATTTTTTTTGGCACATAAAGGTTTGTATTTCATGACACTCCTTGTACGGGATGCTGTTCAAAATATGGACCTACCAAATTTGATATGGTTAAGTTTTAAATAAAATTGCTCTTACGAAAAATTTTCCATCCTAGATGGTCAAAAAGTGGACATTTTTCCCATATAAAGGCTTATTTTTCATTCGAATTCTTCTATTGAATGGAATCCAAAAAATGAATTAGACCGAATACAGGAATGCATAACCAGACTTCAGACGTGCATGTGGACAGACAAGCTTACAATCAATATCTGAATCGATCGGTATAATGATAGGTGGATTTATCCCAACTCCTTCTGCACGTAACATACATCAGCATAAACTTAATATACTTTATACTACAAATCATGTAGGGCATAGTGAAGGAGGAAATAATGAAAGACTGTTTAAATAAATGTATTCTAAAATCTTATTGCGACTCATGCTTAAATGTAAAGTACTTGGTGATAACGCTGCAAACGCGATGTGCGTTTTTTATGCCACTTCGAAAAGCTATCTGATCATTGAATGGAAAATGATTTTCTTTAAAATCTGTAAAGTTGACTTCTTATGAAGCGTGCAATACGTGCGAATACATAATTCGACATTGAACGACTTTTCTATTTCACAAGATGTCGGAACTAATCGAGAAATGTGTCTACAAAAATATATTCGTAAAAATGTTATTGTTTTTGATGATTGGAAAACATATCTTAGTTATGATAGGGCCATGTACATCCCTTCTGATGAAGCTGCTATCACCGCTAAGTAGAACAGTAAACTGAGAATATACAAAATACCCGTGCCACAAAGCGATCTCAAAAGAACCCATACTATACCCCCTCCCCCCTCCCTCCACACTTACTGAAAATTTTCATTTGAAATATTGATTAAAAGGCACAGTTCAACAAACTTTGTGAGTCAGTTCGCTTCTGTGGAAGAAGAGAAAGCATTTCACCCAAGAGAATCGCGTTAGTTAACTTCAGTTTTCGTTCCGTTGGCTCACTGAAGTAAGAAAGTTTCCATTTAATAAAAGCGATCTTAGTCGCGGTACCGTTGCTGTCTTTTATTACCATGCAAATCCTAGCTACCCATAAAACTTCGAAAGGAATTTTAAAAAATCCAAGAAACGACATCAAATGCTGCAGATACATAAGCGATTTACGTCTTTCTACAAAACTTGGGACTTCTAAATAGAGCTGTCAGGGAGGTGGATAACTCTGTGTAAATTAAGAAAACTAATTACGTAAGTAAACTAAGAAAGGGGTTGACTATATACAAGCACTGCAAGCTGGCTGCATTAAGTAAGAAATTATAAATGAATTGATTTTATTTAGTTTTCATTGCATGACTAACTAATTTATAATCATTTTATTGATCCTTTAAGTAAAAGGATTTGCTTGACTTTTCTAAGACGCTTGTTATTGAAAAACTATTACAATTGCATGTTATTCACATTGCACTTGTACACGTAGTATAAATATATTTTTCCAAATCGAACACGTTTTGTACTTTTTCAGGTTGAAAACATGCAGTTATTGTATGTGATGGATGGTGCAAGAGTATGAAATTTTTAAAATTTTCTTTTACTTGAATGATGATGAAGGTGAGAATAATTTTTATATATGTATATGCATGAAAATGTGGAAACGAAATAAAAGAAAAATAACTAAAAAGGTTTTACATTTTATTTTTAATTTTTAATAAATCGTTCTTGGGTTCCAGAATGTTTCACGTATTATGTGAGTGTGGCTGCACAAAGTCCTTGCATTTTCTTTTCATATTTTCGAAGAAAGTCACAAAATAAGGGTATTATTTATTTGTGTATTTTTCAATTTCAGAGATCGACATGATTAAGTTTCCAGACGGCTTTCTCTTGGCTTGCATCTTACTGCTGATTGTTGCCATTGTTAACATTACCGCCCGAACGACATTTGTCGGTGACCAATAAGTGAAAATTTGATGCCAAACAAGAGCAATAAAAATAATAATGCCATGTTTGACAGGTAAGATGAACATGAGGAGAGCGATATTCGTGGTTGCTTCGGAATCACCTGGAACGAAAATGGACTTAGATGAGTGTACTTTATGTAGACATCACTGCATTTATATTTAATATTTCTTTCCTTAGCATAAATTGAAGAAAACTTCCGCCTGAAATTCAGGCCATTTGGCATTTGAATTCGCCTGAAACGAGAGATGATACCGTTGTTCACATATCTTGATTTCAAAAATTTCATTTAAAATAACAGAAAAAAAACATTATTTTTATTTGGTGATAGTTACTTGCTTGATAAAATTTATTATTTTTTATAAATGATTGAAAATTTGTTACTTAGTAAAAGAGAATTTTTTCTTTGGCGGTCTCTGGCATTTTTTGTCTATTTGTAATTAAATGAATTTTAAATCATTATATGCATTTTTAACATATTGTTAAATATGTCATAAAAGCATACAAATAATCGAAGCTCTTATTTAATTTTCTTTGGTGTTAGACTGGAATCCGCCAATCAACATTTTGGATACTTTTGTGTATCCAGTCATGACGAAATGCTGCAATCATATTAAAATCTTTTGTATATAATCAAATAAAAATAGCTTTGGGAACAAATTTGTTCTCCTTGTTTTAAATAAAACTTTTCACATAATTTATTTTATAAAAATTTGTAAATATTTAATAAAAACAAAGTGAAGCAATCAAGGTTTATTTAAATTATTCACAAGTAAAACGACGACGTATATTCTAATAATGGAAATTTCACGCTTCAAAACCATTTCCAAGTAATGCAAATTCTTTATCTAAATGCCTTACATAAGCCTTTCTGCTTAGCAAGCACCTTAACAGTCAAAGAAAACGTAGCGATCACGCCCATCTAATAACGTAGTTATTCAGAGCTTTTTTTAAAATGCAAATTACTATACGTACGTGAAAAGTGTTGTGTAAGTTCGCGCGAGTTATTCACCATTCGTTTCGTTAGATTATTTTATTGTCACTCATATTAATGAAAACATTTTTGGCAAAGGCTTTCTTTTAAGTTAGTCTTACGTCAGTCCAAGAATTACATCTCTCGCGCCGTAACTACAATCCATAATATATCCGATTTAGGGTACACTAGTCCCTTAATTAACTATAAAACTTTGGGTTTTGCACTTTAAGTGAGTAAAAGAATATTTATCTAGAAATTAATTAAAACTTTAATGCAGCGTGATATACGTATGAGTGTGGAACGCGATATTTACTGAAACTTCTTCAGAATGCGAAACTAATCGATAAATATTTCTATTATAAATGAATGCTTGCAGTTTATAAGAACTTTTTTGCTTTCGATATTTTCTCAGTTACTGATATTTTATTTACAACGGAAGCAGTTATCAACCATTCTGAAGAGGTTAAAATCAAGAAGAGGTGAAACGACAAAATTGAATGAATTGGTTTGCAAAATAAAAAAATGCAACAAAGGAAACGATTTCAAGAGACAGCTGCCTAACAAATATTATAACTGTAATGAAATACGAATGTGTGTAAAAGGAGTCCAAATACGTTTATACTCCAAATTAATCCTGGCTATCTACTACATCTGAGAAACCAAGTACAAATCAGAGAAATACGGAGGCCGATCATTTGAATCCAAATCTACGCCAATTTTACCTGCCGACAAAGCAAGAGCAAAAATTCAAAAATTTAAAAAAAAAAAAACGGAGTTGCGTTCAGTTTACGCACCACTGTGCTCTTCCGCTTCGACTGATTTGCCCCCTTTTCGATAGAAACATGCGTGCAGAAACTTCGAATGTTTTTGCTAAATTTGAAGTCGATATCTTCATTTTTTACCTCAAGTCCCTCTGAGTACTGCATACACCCGCACAAACTTAATATACTTTTGTAACACAAGTGCTATAGGGTATAACTACTAACTTCCCTGCACAATTGGCAGCAAAAATTCTGGTAGCGAACTGATAGGACGTAAACATGAATGCAATTCTTAATCGTTATCTAACTTTCGTAATCCTTATGTTAACCCATCACATTTGCATATAATTGTGTTGTCGGCTAAGACTGCCTGCAAAAGAAAACTGCGAAAAATTGTAGAAAGGAATTTTTTGAAAAACCAAAAATTATATTAAAATAATACCAGATATAAATAGTAAATAATAGTTCTCTACGAACAATTATCCATTAGAACAATTAGGCATCAATTGCTTTAAAAGTGAGTCAAGTCGTTTCTGTGTTGTGAGATATCAAATTATTGGCATTGGCATTGGCAGTGAATTCAAGCAATAGTAAAATTATTTTATATATTTTGAGATCTTATTTCATGACCGTTATGCTTGTTCGCTTAAGAAAGTTATGCTTTTGTTATATGAAACAAATAACAGGTCAGGTAACATTTTTACGAACAGCTTTCACTGAACATCTTCAATGACTTGGCCGCCATTGGCGTCCATTCGGACATACTTGGAGCTCTTCAAACTCTTTAAGGAAGTAGCGAAGCGTTTATTTGTAAAAACTTACGTGGAACATTGGGAACTGAAGTCGTAAATATTCCGATTAGCCAAAGATGGTTTGCCAAATTTCTTCCAGGAGAGTTTAGTCTCAAAAGAATTCTTCGGTCTGAACGATAATGATAGTTTAGGGTCGGTGGTGGGGGGTACCCGCATCTAATCACTTTGCAATTCATGTCGCCTTTCATATGATTGATATTACCAAACTTACGCAAGTCGAAACCAATCTACTTGAAAAAACACCGCGAAGTTTTTGCTCCAGTTACTATTTCGCTGACCCTTTAAGTGCAAGCTAAAAAAAAAAGCTATTCCAAAATGATTAAAATTGCCCGTTATTTGTGTATATACTTTTTATGCCGATTCTGCGAAGAAGTCTCTCATTTTGAGGATTTTTCATATTGAAAAAATGGTTTCATTGTGCGTTCGTTGTTGTGCAAGAGCTTGAATTATTGATAATCTCCTTTTACGTTGCGTGACAAACGTAAAGCTGTATTTAAAGTATAAATACGAAAAAGCTCTGCGTCGCTTCATGTTTTATCCTCTTTTTCTGGTCCTCAGAATCGTTCGTGCAATGCGCGACGGTATTATAAAACACAGCAGTTCACGTCTGTTTGAATTTTCATTAACAAGCTTATGACAAAAATATGCGAATGAATTTCTTTGAACGATTGCCACTAAGTCAATCAAGCAATTTTGTCAGAAAGTATAACGGCTTTATCCGTTTTTTCTTTTTCAATTTTGCCTTAATATGTTTCTGGGCTGGAGAACTACTCGTGTAATGAAATACTTGCGTGCGGGTAAGATCCGTGCATAAGCATATCTTACATGGCATTAGTTTGTACGATTGTTAATTTAATGTAACAAGTTTGTAACATAAAAACTCCAATGAATTTTGTTTTTTCAACGAGTGCGACGTCATTTAACTTTTTTGTGCAATGCATGACATAAGCGTGTCATTCGTTTGTACATTTTTGAATTTCAGATCACTAAGGCTTTTGCACAAATTTATCTTTGCTTACTTTGTCCTGCTAATTGCCGCCATTAATCATATTAACGCCCGACCAGAAACTAGAAAGCACTGAGGCCTATGAGGTGAACGTTTGAATTAAAACAAGTAAGAGAATTACATTCGATCGTGACCGCATTTTGTATGCCGATCACCGTTGTCTTAAAGAAGACTGAAATGAGGAGAACCATTAAAATTTTCGTACTCTACAAGATTCGATGGGCGCAGTTAACTTTTTTTAATGTCCGAGTAAAAGTCGAAATTTATATGATATGTGCGTTGTACTTTATGAGCAACAGGGGAGAAACAGGAAAAAAGGTGTTCACAGTTTTTGTTCAATTCTTGGCCAGTTTCAAATTCGGAATTCATTTAAGTATGTTCGTGCATCTGTCCGTCTACCAAACAGTGTAGTATTTGTCGTACACATTCTTCCGTTCACAAGAATAAATATTACCTACAAACTTGTAAGAGAATTTGTAAAGGACGCAAAGTTTTCAAAGAACAAGTCCACAGTATGCCCACGTCTATATAACAAAGATTTTGAACACCTTTGCTTTCCGTGTTTGTCGCTGGTTGCTCACACGCCATATAAATTTCTAATTTTAGCCTGACATTAAAAATTAACCGCGCCCACCAAATGTTATAGAGTGTGAATACTCAATTCTTTTGCTTTTTTTTTTAGGATCACGGTGATGGGTATAATAATGGTGATAAGTCATGACCGAATATAATTTTCTTCTTTTTTTTTTTATTTGGCTTGGAATAAATTTATGCATAAGCATATTGGAGATCATAAATGCAAATGTACTTAAAACAAATTTTGTAAGGTATGAATAAATTTGATTTCAAAGAATAAGAAAAGTTTCTTAATACAAATTTGTGTAGCGGTATATGTTTGGAAAATCTGTGCACGAAAGAAAATTATTCCGAAATTTGCGAAAATGAAAACAAAGGCAACAAATATTTACTTATAGTCAAAATTTAGTTTTAATTAATGCCATCCATCATTGATTAGGTCAAGGCATTTATTGTAATATTATATTTTATAATGTATATGCGTGTGTGTGTGTGTGTTTTTTTGATATTTCTGTTCGCTGAAAAATCAATTTGCATCATTCAATTCGCAAAGCTGCGTAAAGAAGCGACTAATAATTTTGCGTGTGTGCAACTACAGCAAGGAGCTTTTATGCGGCATTTATAATTTGATTATAGAAAAATGCGAATAATCCGGTGATGGATTTCATATTGATTAAGAAAAAGTCTAATATACGATACAAAATACAAATGAGTACAAATTCTTTGGCACTCAGTATTAACGATTAACAAACATCACCGACTAACTACCATATGAGGCAGTCGCTCAATGTGCGAACAATGGTAAAAGGTAAGCATGTAGTAACAAGTTCATTAAAAACTCTTTGGATATTTAAGTGTTGGTATGAAAGAGCACAGCAATAAGTGTTAGCATTATAGAAGAAGTACAAGCTCTATCACTTTTTCTTCGAAACAAGTAGCGAGCATCTTTTTCTTATGCTACCTACCGCCTAAAGGTATATTTCTTTTTTCTTTGATTTTGTTATCCCCAAATGTGTGCCTTGGCAAGCGCATATTTCAGCGAAAGGAACGCTAAGTTTTTGGCAAGTACTGCACCCCAGGCATTTAATATTTTTCTTATTCTAAAGTTACATATTTGCTTTTTCTTATTTTCTTAAAGAACTTACTTCGGAGGCCACAGAGAAAGTGCCTTTCTTTCGTAATTGCTTTACCACTAATGATAAAATTTTAAAAATTTAAATCAATATCGACGTTTTATCGATTGCCGGTTTTTAACAACAATTCAAAAACAATGGCAGAAGTCTTAATTTTCCTTATTATTATTATTATTATTATTATTATTATCTTTTATAATTTATTTAGACTGAAGATATAAATACTAGAACTAAAAAGTATGATGAGCACTAACAACTTAGACTGTCGTCCCTTTTTTATTATTATTACTAATATACACAGAAAAATAAATTCGAAGACTAAAGCCGTAAAGAACTACCTTCTGGGGCTCTCTAGACCGCACTTGAGATATAATCTACTACCATAGAGTTCTTGGTTGAGATTCTGTTGATTACTCGGCCACTCAGACAATGGACTAATTGCTAATACTGAAGTTAAATGCTTTATTGATATTGTGTTCTCTTTATGGGAACTGTCAAAATAGCGATAGGGTTAAGCCCTCCGAAAACCAATTTTCGAATATTGAAGACCTTTTTGTTAAAGATGTCTGTCTTTTTTCCTAGTTTCTGTAAGCAAGAAAAATATGTCTTGAAAACAGCAACAAGTATAGGTAGAAGAAGCCACATATCTCTGGAGATCACTCGTAAAAATATATATCAAAAATTACACCCATAGGTAAGGAAAGCACATATAGCAGAAACGTAATTAGAGGAAGCGTGTTATTATGAGGTTGAAAGAGATTTGCGTATCGTCAATTTTTCCTCATCTTCTTTTTGGTAATTTTTTTTTTTCGTTGCGACTAGGAAAACCTTCATATCATAAAGGATAAATTGTACGATAAACTACAATCGATCTTCATTTCATTGCCATGAAAGTTGAGGTAATAAGTCAAAGATGAATATAACCCCTTTCTAAGTTTTTGTTTGTCTACTTCTTTCATTTCAAAAGTTATTGGTTGCTAGAAAATTAAGTGCAATCTTACAGTAAATGGAATGAAGAGCTTTATAGTTCGAAAACATTGGCGGTAGCATACAATAGCAACAGCTTTAGCCACAAGAACAATAAGACGAGCAAGAAAACAGCGGACACTGCGAGAAGGCCACAAAAATCACTGAACTGTTCAGACTGGAATTTAAGCACAACAACGTTACAAAACTCTATAATATTCGATCAACAACGACCACAACAACAATACCAATAATAATAATAAAAAAAAAAAAAAGTAAAGCAAACAGCATCAGCAGGAGCTAACCTGAGAGTGATGCTGTTATTATTATTGTGTAAATTTTGTGGTGTGCTCTAGAAGTAGTAGCGAAACTCCATTAACGGCCAATTGCCTACCACAACTCATTCCACGATCATTGGCATCTGAAAATCTAAAGCTCAGAAATGCAATTTCACAAAAACAACATTAACATCAACAAACAAAAAGAGCAAAAAAAGAAGAAAAAGTAAGAACAAAAAAAAAAAAAGACAAGAGAGAAAACGAAACAATAACACGGACCAAAGAAAATCAACAACGACGATGATGACAAACTACAACCATAACTGCTGCTGCTACTGCAGCCGGAATGAAAAAGGCCATACAGCTAATTCACATGCGAGTCATGTCGTGGCCTTAAACCGGATCAGTAGATGACGTTGGCGACGGTCAAAGCTGCAGCGATTACACAAGCGTGATTACTTGTATTCTGCCAGGAAGGAGAGGAATCGGTAACGGTAGGTGGCAAGCTGGCAAGCTGGCAAGCTGGCAAGATGGTACTATTAGGTAGGCAGGCAGGTTTGAAAGGCAGACAAACCGTCAGGTAGGTAGTAGAGTACGTGTATATATCACTTATCAGTAAATGTCGGAGGTGCTTGCTTGTGGTTGTGCGTTTTCCTGACGAGCAAGCAGACTCTTCCATTTATTTTGTTGTTTGCCTAAGTTGATCATCATCTCATCATCATCATCATCATCATCATCATAATGCATATGAGTATCCGTCTATGTTTCTGACTGCCTGTGTGTATGGGTGTGTGTATGTGTGCGTTTTTGTGTTAGATGTTTTGCCGTTTAGCTAAAGCTAATAGAGCAGAGGCAAAGCACAAGTGGCTTTGTGGTCAAGTATACTGATGTTTGATATTTGTGTTGTCGCTGTTATACTTTAGTTGTTCTCAGCCCATACAAGGAAGTTAGAAAATGCTTTCGTTTAAAATGTAATCAAGAGTCCGGTATTTTAAATAAAATAATTTTGAAGCACAATAAGCAAAAAAGAAAAAAGGAGAACAAGAATTCAGAAATACATTATTGTGATCGATGAAAGTCGATTTGTAAGCATCCTTCTGCAAATCTCTCTGACTGTCGTCTTCCTGCAGAAAATGAGCAAATTCCTCTTTAAATGATAATAATCTGAATCAATTTATCCAATCAACTTTAATTATTCGGCGCCATCTTCGGTTCCTGTGAGCGCATTCGCAACGACTGTGATTAGTGTTCCATTCTTAGGTTGGCACGAAAGAAATTTCCGAAAAACAACATGATATGTCAATTCTCTCCCCTTCTGTCTGTCACTTTTAATCTGTATTCGGGAAGAAAATAGAATAGAGTTAGAGAATAAAAGTACCGAATTATCTTTCTTGCCAACCCAGTATTAACTGTAAATATATTCAAATATATAAATTTATGCATTACTTTTCGTCCTACTTTAGTCACAGTGTAAGTGATATGAAAATTGAATTAATCCTTAGCGGAGTCCGCTAAAGCTCTTGCAATATGAAAATTCATTATCCCGCCAAATGTATTACGCTATTCGACACTTACTTTAACTTGCAAAAAGGGCAAAATCGCGATGAAATATTTATAAAAAGACCTCTTAAGAAACAAAATATGAAATGTTATGTGGCTGAACTCGTTTGCTGCGATTGTACATCCAACGCAATTAGACGAGGATGGCGACAGTAAAGACGACAACAGCTAAGACCATCGATTCTAAAGCATGTTGTACATGTTTTACTTCTCGTTAAGATTGGCTCGCTGTCCACTCTAAGGCATAAAGCATAACTTTCTTCGGCAAACAGTAACTAACAGCAATCGCCGTATCGTCGTCGTTGTCGCTGTCGTTGTCGTTGTCGTTGCTATTGCCGTTGCTGTTGCTGTGGCTGTTGCTGGTGCTATTGCTACTAGTGGCTTGTGCAGATTGTGGTAATGGTGGCTGTGTTAATGGAGTGACTAAAAGTCGAGCACTATATTTTAAGAATTTAATGAAATTGGCTTGAAAGAGGTTGGGCGAACATATATATGGATGGTTAGATAGATGGATGGATAGCCTGCCTGATGGGTTGAATGAATTGAAAAGCGAGAAATGCTTTAATATATTCGCGCATATACAGGCAGGATACATACAAATCAAATACAAAGTGCACCCAGAAGTCAAGTCAAGTAAAGTGAAATTAAATCCAAGAGTTGAAATTAAAATCTTTAAGATGTTTTGAACTTGTTTTAGACACATGCGCTCACGTATATACAAACTTATACACAAACACAAAACAAACATAAATTCCTTAGTCTTTGACTGGTTGGCTGGCTGGTTGGTTGGTTGGTTGGTTAGTTGGTTGGTCGACGTTTGGCTGCATCAGTTGCCCGGTCACTTGGTATGGAACGCGTTTTTGTACTCGTTGTAAATTACATTTTCCAAATGTTTCTGCCATGTACGGACAGCATGTATATACCAAATGGTCACATACTTACATGTAGAGCTACAAGTACACAACAACAGCATAAGCAATAACAAAAACAACAATCTACGCTTAAATTGCAATGAATATAGTTCAACAGCCAGTGCCGATGGCGTTGAACCAAACAATCAACCACACATTAACCAGTGTACCTAAACTGTAACCAAACTGGCACCAGAGTGCACCAAATATAATTCAATATACATTAACCATAAGTTAAGGATATGTGCGTAGGTTTTCAAATACATACATACACACATTCAATGCTATTAATTTATCTTGAACTCCAAACGTTTATACCCGCCTGACCTCTTCGACTCGCCAGGGCTTGCCGTGATCTAGAATCGCACTCATTGCCTCAGTTGCGTTTACAATGTTTCACTTACAGAAATATTTGAAATAGCCTTCGTGCAAAATCCCCTGGGTTCGTTCATACATCTCGACGAACATATCGGCTTGATGTTTTCCTTTAAGTATTAATTGAATTTTAAATATGAAACCATCGAGCTGAAGGTAATTTCTTGTACTTGCAAGAATACTGAAGAACACTGGCATATAAAAAAAGATCAACTTCAGCTACGAATAGTTTCAATACAACCAGATTCTCTTTTCATGCAAGCGGTGTAATACATAAAAAGTAGATATGACCGGACGTGCAGGCACTTCAAATAAGGGAACTGTTAAGTTTCGAAATGGTTTAAATCTATTTATTTTACAAGTCAGTTCACATAATGCTTTAGAATGGAAAGACTTGACTTAGGTCGCATTCAAAATAAATTACGCCCGTCGCGTCTCTTACGACTTACAAAGTGAACAAAAATTAATGTATTATAGAAAGTAGAAACTAAATACCTAAAGTCTCAGGCGATACCTATAGATTACGCACTTGCAAATGGATGTTGTCCGTCGACATAATCGGATACAATTTGAAAATTTTGAGAAATGAAAATTTCCATCACTTTCAACTAAACTTTTGACCGGCAATGATGCCCTTAATTAACTAATACCTTGCAAGTTGCGTATATCTTCGCAGGAGTAGATGTGCATCTAAAATTCGGGTCACACTAGTTTCGATGCGAGTTTTCTTAAATATTTGTTCATAGTATGTGTACATCAGAACGTATATATACAAGAACGTATCGCCAGCTAAGCTTTCAATGGCTTCTTATTATTTGCAACGTAATTGATGAGCGACTTGATGCTAACGCTTTATAATTCATTCCTAAGGCATAATATGTTTAAAACATAAACAATTGATAGTAATCGATTGATCATAAATTTGAACGTAGGCAGTCAAGAAAAATTAAATTTTACTTTACTAGTATGCGAGCGAGCATACATGAATATGAAAATCAATGTATGAGTTCGTCAAAGTATGGGAAACTCTTTCGATCGATAACACCAAACGAACATATAACGCCCGAAAGACTAAAAGGTCGTCAAAAATTACTCAATAGTCTGTAAGTATCTGTAAGGTATATAAAATTGTAGGGAATGTAGACGAAAAGTAAATGGCACATAAAGGTTATATCTTCAGATCCATTTTAATATTCCTGTGAAATCCAAACAACAAGTACCTAAGAGCATAGCTGTCTTATTGCGCTCATACTAACATATATTTTCTTCTTACTTTGTTAACATTTGATGTAAGTTCCTAATTGAATTCGAAACTAAGTTTAGAAATTGGAAGCGAATCGCTTGCTCACACCACGTTTACTTCAAAAATCTTCAAATATTTGCCTTTAATTAGACGGTTGGCCAAAAAAATGAACTTAATGAGCCTATGATAGTCTAATACATTTTTTATTACTGAAAATGGTAAATAAAATTGCGATGCGAGGATTCAAATGCTGAAACCAACGTGTGTTGATTACGCGGAAAAACGGGTAAAAAAGCTGTAGGGGACCAGGGCCCAGCTTGAAATACTCGACACCACGCTACGTTTATTCATATGAGAACTTCTTAAGATAAGGCGTTATATGGAACGTGATCGGAAAACTGGTCAGATCCAAACTACTTCCAATTAGCGTTCATCGTTGGACCGAGACACGTCTGTATACCAAATTACATCAAAATATCTCAAAAATTGCAACCTCTAGGTTGAACACAAGAAAAATGACAGACGGATAGACAAGTTTAAATCAAGCAAAAACTAAGTCTTAATCGATCGATGTAATAAAAGATGTGTGGGTCTTTTTGAAGTTCTTCTGGGAAGTGTATGCAACCGCACAAAATTAATATTCTCTGGCATAGTTAATCGTGTAGGGTATAATTAGATTAATTCCTTTAGATTTTTACGTATTTTATTGGTCTCAATTATTTTTTGTACAGGTTCGCATTATTCAACAGCTCATCTCCCAATCCAGAGAAAAAGCAATCCGTTCGGCCATCAATGCGGCAGAAAATTTTAAACGTTTTTTTGGTTCTAGCGTTCCTCGAATAGTTGAACGCTGACTAACAATGAATGTTTAAGGCACAGGTTATGTCATTACTGCTTCATTTGTCTCATATCCACTTCCCGAGCATACATTCTTTTGAACACCTCCAGCCTATCTAACAGTAATAAGAAGATGCTATTATTAATATCTACATTTGCCGATCGGGTCGTCGATGCTAAGAGCTTCGGTATATTATTTGTCCCTGCCCTGACTTAGTTAGTCCTGGTCTGCTTAGTCATAGCGGCCTTCGATTAATTAGTCTAATAGGCTTAGCCGTAGATTGATTTAATTGCTTAGTCCTACATTGCTTAGGTGTGCTAGTCTTCAATTCCTTAGTTTGCTTAAGCTTAATAGTTTTAATGTGATTAGGTCGGCTAATCTAAGCGTCTTACGTATACGAATATCTTGTTAACTTTAGAAAAAACTTTCGCTAATGCTTATTTAGTTGTAACAATCTTAACACTGAACTCATGTGGATAGATTTCATCTTTCAAAAACGATTTTGTAATCAACACCTTAAAGTGGTTTTCACTTTCGTTCAGACACAAATGAAAAAAAAAAAAGAAAAAAAATTATACTTTTTACAGTGAAGTGTCTGATGGTAGAGTAATTTCAAGAACTAAAAGATCCATACATAGGTGACATTTGTCCTTTGTGAAGTCAAGGACTAGTAAAAGAAAACAAAAAAAAATTTACATTACTTTTGGAAAATCGAAATGACACTACGTGTGCATATAGGAATGTATGTATCGTTAAGGAAATGTAAGAATTGCAAGTTTACATATACACATCCGTGATAATGATTGTTGGCGAAAAAGTCTATAATGCAATAGTATGGGTTAAGAGAAAACAACTTCATTCACAAAAGTGAAACAAGTGTAGAAATATTGGCAATAGTCGTGCAATCGAGAAACACTGACTGCCACATTAACTTGGAAGCATTGAATGTGCAACATCATCTTGACCATTTATTTATGCATACAGAAGCTTTCGGCTACTGCACATGCTGCTCCATACGCCTGTATGCCTGACTAAAAGAACATTTAGCAGAAAAACGAGTGAAGTGAAAGAAACCATACATACATACATACATACATACATACATACGTACATATATAAATACGCTAACAACTCTACGCCGATTCAAGTTCAGTTTCGTTGCTGTTGAAATGTCTGCGCTTTAACTAAAAAAAAAAAAAGAAAAAAAAAAAAACAAAAAAAGCATTTGTACCACAAATCCATGTACATATGCGCATAAAATAACAACAACCTAAAACAAGATCATTATAGTACATATTGCTGTTTGAAACTTGTTTACAACCGTATACTAGTGTGGGCATTGAATAGTTCAGCTGCTGCTGAGTGCTTCTGGTACTGCATTCAAATCGAAAAAGCATCTTCATCTCCTTGATCGCCAAGCCGCCCCTTTCTATACAATGTGCCACAAATTAACATTTCGAACATAAAGTTTCTTTGCCGTTAAACTGCTCAACTCCTTCATCAATGCTCGCTGCTAAGAGGGAATGAATGTTCCAACAACGTTCGTTCATTCCTTCGTTCGTTTATTCGTTTGTTTGTTTCAGTACCAAGTAGCAAAAGTAGTCGCTGGACTGTGACCTCTATTGATTGCTGTTTGACCTCCACAATCTTCCCATTTAACTTTTTTTTTTATTTGCTGCTGCACTATTTTGTAAAGCAAAAAGAAAAAGAACTGTTCAATTCCAAATAAGCTTTGTCTGCTTTGTTTTTATTATTATTATTTTCTCCGCTTCGCTCTCCGTCTGATTGCATCTATTGATTATACATTATGCAAGCAGCAGAATAAACGCCTCCTACATACTACCTAAGGTAGTGTCTATAGGTATTAGCGTTTATACAATGTGTATATATATATATTTGTATATATCACTGTGTGTGTGTCCATGTGCATATATATATATATATATATATATATGATTGTGCACATTCATTTGCAACTACTGATCTCTAAATATGCAGACGGAGTAAATTAGTTTCGGAGAGCATGACATCAAATGAGCGCGTGCTCCATTGACGCTTATTCGATGTTTTCTGTTGAATTTAAATATCTAAACTGAATGTGATATGTATGCGCTTTTCTTTATGCCTAAACTATTCATGAGAGTGAATTGGCATTTAAAGAAATTTATATGAATGATTTTAATCGTTTAGGAGGTTAATCAAAATTAATGCCAACTATGGAAGAAAAATTGACTGAACTAATCAATATCTATTATTTTGGAGCTCTAATATGTGAGCATGTGAGTATGTATGCATATTTTATTATGTGATTATGAATAAATTCTCATCATCATCCTATATTTTGTTAGTACGTTGTAAAGTTCCAAGTTCTCAGTTCATCCATATAGAAAATCTTAATGATATTAGATCAACGTACTGTTACTTTTTGCGCATAATTCGGAGGTTCGTCAATGTATATATATATATATAATCACCAGATCGCATTCATAGCACTTTAGCACTCCATTTATGAACAATTACGCTAATAGATAAAACGTTTTGTGTAGAATAAGTTAGAAGAGCGCTCCAGCTTCTCTAAAGTAAGCTTTAATAATCAGCTTAATAGCAACACATACACATAGTGGTATGTCATTGTGGATGTACCGCATTTGAAAAAGATTTTTAAAAGATATCGTAACTAAAAGTGTAGTATATGTAGCTCTTTACGATGAAGAGTTAACTTCAAATTTTACGCTGTAGTCTATGTATTACAATTAACTTTTTTCTGATGGTCAGCGATGGGCAATATTTTGAATGATCAACATGTAACGAATTTTCTTACAACAGAATACAAAAAAATACATAAAAAGGTATATAGGGAACGCCTAACCATCCTACACCAGCTTATAGTTAAATACCCTTCACCCCCCTATAGTTATTTATATGAAGACGTTGTAAAACAAGGTGTTTATTAGAAGTAGTCGCAAATATGGTTCGACTGGAACGATTTTCAATAGCGAAAGCAGCAAGTCCGTGTACCCAACTTCATTAAAATATCTTAAAAATTGCGACCAACAAAAAAGACAAGCAGACAGAGGGACTGAAAAGCTTGGATCAATGCAAAAATTGATTGGGAATCGATCGATATAAAATAATATGAATCTATCTCAAGTCCTTCCGGATGTTGCATACATCCGCTCAGACTGGATGTTTTGGCGATATGAGGTTCGTGCCTTGCTCTTCAAAAGCCATCAGTAAATTGCACCAAAGATTCCGTAAGATATTCTATAAGGTATATTCTTAATTTGGCCTATGTGTAGAAGATAATAATAAAATATTTATCACGCCCTTCTGAACGCCTAATGCAAGCCAACACAAAAGAAAAAAAATTCACATAAATTTCTGTTCCCTTTAGTAACTTCTTTAGCGATGGTACTTTCTTGTAATATCTAATAAGATAAGTATTTTGTAGTGAATAACTTATTATTGACTCTAAAAATGTTAAAAAGGTTAAAACATCCCAATATGTGCCCAAGGATGTCACGAGATCGGGGGGATAAATGTTAATTTTATTCATTTAACATATTCCGGAAGCACCGGAAGTAACGTAGACACAATAAAGAATTTGTTTTTTTTTGGTTTGTCCAATATTCTATATTGACCTTGCCGAGCATTCAATCGGTTTTCTATATCAATTCTTTATAAATTGTTTTGTTCGTACGGTCATAAAAATTGAGGAAGAAAGTTGAAATTAGAAACCAATCGTTTTTGATTCAGGCGTAAACTCGGATGGATGTGAATGAGGAAAGTTCAACGCGAAATTAATCTGAATCCACTACAACTATCAAAGTTTTTGCCAATTAAATAAGCAATGAGGGCCGAAGATTCGTTTAAATAAATTTTTAACTGCATTATATTGCATTATTAATAAAATGAAGCTTTGAAAAATAATTTTGATTATGTCGTTCAAATATCTAAACTCCTTACCTAGAGTTTATTCTCATGACATCGTCACCTTCAATCTTATAACGGACTTAATATTAAATACCTTTAGGTGAATGAAAACCAACTTTTTTACATCTATCAAGCAATACCTACCAAAGGTAGCGGACTTTGTTCATAGATCGCACTAACACCGTTTTCGGAAGACATTTATCTCTAAAGTTGTGTTTTTTCTTATAGCTTGGGGATGTGACAACAATAAATAATCGAAATACGAATACACGTCGCAACGAAAAAGTACTTTTCCTAGTACTTTTTCCAGTAAAATTTTTATAAAAGAAAGCCTTGATGAGAAGTGAAACTGGTTTGAGTGTACCAGGCGTAAAAATCTATGGACTGATTCAGGTGTATCGTTGACATCGACTCCGAGTTTGCAGCGCTTTGGAAGGAAGACATTACTTGGGTATGATAAAATCCCAAAAACGTAAAACAAGGACCACTTCTTTACATGTTACCTATCTGTCCACCCATATTGCAAAACCGGTTCACGGCAGATTGAAAGCACTCGACTGCGAAATGCTTCCCTTTACCGGCTTTGGCACTTGCTAAGCAATACTTCACTTCTTACGAAAAGCGCTCGATGAATGATTTACCTCAAAAGCCTAATAGTTTTATTCAACTAAAATCTTTTTTAATATCGTCATACATTAAATGTGTATTTTCTACAGAAAACTTTCAGATACATACTAAATGAATGAGTATAGAAACAACTTGCCTTGGATAGTAGAGCGCAACGAAATAAATCTGCATGCTAATCTGTACAGTGTACTAAATTTGTATAGTGTGACTACATACCGTTCCCGTTACACGAAACATTCTTAACAGAAAACTTTTACGACTATAATATGAGGGATTTTCTTCTATGTAAATTATATCGTCATATCTGATCAGAGTTACTCTTCAGCACTTTTTCTGACCGATAACTTATAGAAAAATGTTCCTATCGCGCATTTTCTGACCGATAACTTATAAAAAAAAGTTCTTATCATCTTAAAAATACTTTAAAAACACATTTAAAAGTCCTTTACTTGAAAATGATCTGGCAGTGAAATTCCACTTTTGGATGTTATTGAGATAATGTTATTAAAATTGCGCTTACATTGAAGTGGAGAATGTTTTGTGAAAACGATTGAAAAAAACGCTTATCAAGTCTTTCAGATGCAATCGATATGGCAACCCTAATTTATTGATGATAATTATTTCTTTTTCTGTTACTGTAAAGCGACTCACCTTGTAAGTTGCGGTCCCTAGAGAAAATCTACATACAAACCCACTTAGTTGTACTTGCAACGCTTTCGCATGCAGATCGGTGCAAGAGAGTGCGCGATCGTTTGCACCGCAGTTATTTATATGATAAAGCCATGTAGAGAAGTAAATGGGAAGGAGAATAAAAAAAAATAAAAGGAAAAAAAAAAACAAACAAAAACAAAATAAATAAAACAAACCGAAACGAAACAATTGATTTGGTCAAGTGTGATTGTTATCAGTGAGAAAAGAGTAAACAAAACGCAGAACAAGAGCAAAGAATTCAATTTAAGACACGAGTTTAACAATCAATTAGCTGATGATTTAACTTTTACTTTATTAAAGCGAAAACACGAATTGGTACGAAAGAGTAGGAACGATGTTAAATACAATGCACGTATGGATTTGTTTGGAAATGCAGGAAGAAGAGTAAAATTAACAAATCGAACTTTTAGTATAATTCGTTATTTTTGAGAATATACATTAAAAACATAACATAACATAAACAAATAAACAACAAACGCACTTTGTACATGTCTGGACATGTCCGGCGGTTTATTGCTTTTTCATATGTTTCTCTTTGAAATGTTTTTTGTTTTTCTTGGTTTAAATATTATTAATGAGCTAACTAACAGTAAAAGTGAGATATCAGTCAATGTGTGAGATTATTGCAAGAGGAGAACACATAACATCGAGTGGGGGCGTTACTGAGAATTACGAATTCGATGCTATTTAAAGATAACTAACTGTCTATAATGTTTTTTTTTTTTTATTTTTTTCATTTTATTTTCCGCTCTTTAATAAAAAGATGTTTATGTTTATGTTTGCAAACATATAGAAGAATAACAGAATCTAATGTGTGTTTAGAAATCAAATTATGGCTTGCGATTTATGCAGAATGAATGGTATTGAAAATATTATTGTTTTTGTTCTATGAATGGTAATAAAACGAAGCGTGAGTGAAGTGTGAAACAATTGCATAAAAATAATTATAATAATAATAATAATAATAATAATAATAATAATAATAATAATGCGATTAAAATACAACATAAGCCTTCACTTGGCTTGCAATCGACATTGTGTTAGTCTACCAAAATCGCGGCAATGAGTTAATGACTCAAAGTTATTTTTATTCTTTACACATGTTTGTTTTTGTTAATCTCGTGCATTACCTGAAATAAGAGACAAAAAGAAAAATGTCAAATTGAAGAGAATGAATTCGTTAGCTGTGCGGTACGTAGTGATTTTCTATTATCTTTGCCTTTACGCCTCGAGTACTGTTTTAATAGTAATGTCGTAATAGCAGATTCTAACTGTCTTTTAGATAGATTAGTAACTATAATCTACAAATGTACATTAGTATGTGTGTAGATCAACTAGTACTTATTGACTTGTGTTGGTCATTGTTTACAATCGACCATTGATTGGTGACCATAATGGCGCCCATATCCGGTGTTTAAAATGATAAACCTGGAAAGACTGCATACATAGTCAAATTGAGATATCACACACATACTTGTAGACGCACTTAACGACCAAGAACACCTGTAAACGTATGTATATACATACGTTTGTTTTATTGTATTACATTAAAAGTTAACAAAGCAAAAACACACGGGCTTTATTTTTTATTTATATATTTTTTTTATTTTTTTTTCATTATAAATCTACAATATACTTTTATATATCGTTATTATTTTTACTTATTTTTTTTTTCTAAATGGTTGTTTGAATTTTCGCATACTTATGAATATGTAAATGTATTGGTTTATAAATAATATTTATAAAATTACCTAAGTTTGTTGTTACCGTATATGACAAAAGCAAATCAACAAAACAGATTTTCATTGTATAGTTTGTATGCTAGTATTTGTTTATTTGTATAAATTAGTACCTTCTTCTATATGATTCATATTTCATAATTTGCAAAACATTTGTGGAACAAAGCAATTTCTAAGTTAAATCGAGCCGACGAACATACGCGTACAAGCAATATCTTGTGTACCCTAACCTCCAGTCTAATGCTTTTCTTTCCCCCCTTTACCTAAATACGATATATATTGCATTATGAGGTCAATTGTTTCCCAATGTTTCTCAAACCACGCTTGTTGTACAGTTTGTATTAATTAATAGCTTCTTTTGGTTATTAACATAAGTACAAAAGGTTGTCGCAACAAAGTACATTGCACGGTCTTATTCTATTCTACTACGTAGCTCTTAAGATGTAAATGCTCCCACGAACTTTGAAATTTATTGCAATCAGATTCAACTTGCGTAAAAATAATTTCGGCGCCTTCTTTATTTGTCACGCCTCTTCAGTTCCCGCAATGATCTTGTCATTTGTTTCAGATCTTGTTTCCTTCGGTACCCTTTTGAAGTTTGCAAACAGATCATAGTCTGTCATGATCACATTTGAAGAAGGATGTGGGTGTGGCAACAATTGATGTCATTTTTTCTATTGTAGCCGTAGACATTAAAATTTCATGTTAAAAGTATTGACTTTTTATGTTTTTAGGATAGCAATTAACTCTTGCAGCTTCACTTTCGGCTTACCGGGAATATTTCTCAGGCGTTTTTCGTTGTTGTCTGATATAATTAGCAGCCTTGTTCTTCAAGCGCGTTATATCAATTTTTTTATTTTTTTTTTTTTTTTGTATATGACCCATCATCCGGTGGGGGGGGGGGGGGGTAATTCTCCTCTGTACGTGTGACACGGTGACCATCCGAAAGAAGTGAAGGAAGACAAAGAGACAGGGACACTGACCTGACCGAATTAGTATATGTTATGCCTATATAGCAGTGAGATTTGAAGCCGCGATCACCAACTTGGTACAATAGCAATCAATATTGAGTTTGAAAGTTATTCTTTCCTATCCAAAAGCAATGTTTAATTAAACCACAAAAATTCGGATTTTTCCTTTAGTTTGCAAATAACAAAAACAGCATCATTAAAATCAACGTAATTCGTTTCCAAACGACCGAAGTTTTATGAAATCATGAGTAGTGTCGTTTGTGCGTTGGCATATTCTAAAAATTATATGAATTTTCTACTATAGACGACGTCTATGTGTGAATCACGGGAATTAGTAAACGATGCTTTGCCGGCTACACCGATTGATTGATGCGGCTAGACATCACGGTTAACAATTGCATTAAATTTTGTAGATCTCATGAAGTATATATATTCTTAATCACCAGAGTATTTGCTAAGCTCTGTCCTTCGCTCTCGAAACGTTATGTCTCTCGACTAAGATGAAAAGCTGAGCCTTATCGTATGCATTCATAATTGATTGTCACAAATAAAGTTGGCGAGTGGGCATAATTTACCAAAATGCCTGCCAACACTACTCAGAGGTATCTTTACCAGATTTGTATCTACTCTGAAAATCTGGCAGAGAAGTCATCCAGAAATTTATTACATAAATTTTTCTTTATTATTGACATGAAGATGAAGATTAAAGAGAAAATTTTTTAATTAATTTCGAGGAATAACTAAATTATCATTAGAGAAATGATTATGATCAGCTAACTAGCACGCTTACAATTAGCAAAGTACTTTACAATTTTTGAGGTGTGCTTTGCTTGGTTTGGTTTGATTAATTAATATAACTTTCTGATGCTTGATGCTTTTTTTTTATGACACAGGCGGGGGTTCCTCTATACGTATAATAAGATAATGGTTACAAAGAAGTGGAGAAGGAACGATAGGGGGTGGTTGGAATCTGGGAAGCAAGCGTCACGCACCCACTATGGCAACAGCCCTACAACAATTGCAATTCAACTACGGTCTACCGCTCTGAGAATTGAACTCTGATCTGGACAGAATCATTTGCAACAACTTTCTGTCTTCTTATAAAAATCGCAGTTTTTTTGTACTTAAAAAATGATCAGAATTTAAATCCTTTGCTTCAATATTAAATGTTATTTTTTTATTGGAGTTCGTATTCTAGTTGCAACCCAAGGGAGTCTTCATTAATTCTACCGCTTGAAAGTGGTCTGGTACGTTAAAAGTTGGACATTTTGGACAAACCATGACCAAAGATTAGCTTCAAGCTCCGTTTTGCCAGAGTTACTAGTCAAGTGTGCACTGACTGCAGTAATCTGATCTTTCACTGAACTGGACATGACGAAAACATTTTCATATTATCTGTTATATTCCTTTTTATGGACACGATTAGAATCGAAAGTTTCGTCTTTAAGAGGTAATGCAATCTGGTGAGCACGAAATTGTGGATTATTTTTTCGAATTTACTTAGGAAAGATCATCCAATACACTGAAACAAACTTTTTACAATGATTGTTTGAAAAATTTCTGACATGAACACGAAGATGGCAAGACTTAACTAAAAAAATTGGAAAATATGTTTGTGCATGAATTGATATGTACTCAGGCTGGACGTACAATCGTTTGAAAGAATCGGTACGAATGTATTTGTAAAAATGAAAAAAATGAATTATCGGGCTGCCATTAAGTAACACATACGTGAACTATGCACTATGATGCAATTCCACATAGTTAAATTGAAACATGGCCGCACTAAGTTGGATGATTGCGAACGTTGGGAACAGTTTCAAACTGTGACGACTGGCAAAAACTGTGACTGCTGAAGTTCGCCAAATGATTTTGAAGGATCCTCGAACTAAGATTAGAGAGAAAGCAGAAGTTATGAAACATATACGAAGAGTGCGTTGGTCATATATTCAAGCGAGATTTAAGCGTGAGAACGCCGACCGTAGGCGAGCTAAAAGCGAGCTAAAGTGGGTGAATGAAATAAAGACACCAATTCACTAGTCGCTGGGTGCAATGGCGACATTGTAGGAATAGAAGTCGGATTTGCTGCCCCATTCACTGTATTCTCCAGGCCTAACCTCCAGCCACTATTAGCTTTTGACAAATTTGAACAGAACACTGCACTGGGAAAGGCTTGTATCAAACGATGGATTCATCGCGTTTTGGTAACCAATTCTATAGAAGAGATAGCGAAGTGTGAGCGAACCGCTGAATTGCTTGTATCGTTCGTCAAGGAGAGTATGCTGATGAAAAATACTTTGCAAAAAATTGTTGTTTCTCATTCAGGCCAAAAACTTTTCAAACAGCCGTCGTATACTTTCAAGTACTCAAGCATAAATTTTTTAATAAGTATTTAAAAGTAAAGCGTAGGTGCAGTAGCTATTGCAAGAAAATGCATAGTCTTTTGTTGGCAGACAACCCTCCACCTGTTGTTACAAGTCAGAATTGTGCTTTTACAACAACAAAAAATCCCAAAATGTCATTTAATATTTAGTAAAGGACAGTAAAGGTGGAATTTTTTGAAAATTGTGATTGAAAATAAAAGCTTTGCTTTTAGTTAAATACTTTTGATGATTTTAAAAATTGCGTCACTGGTGGATGATAAAAATTGAGCACGAGAAGGGAGCGCTACAAGTACGGTCAAAAAGCACCACGGCATATCAGAGAGAAGACTATTAAGGTTTCAAAAAAGCATTTTCAATAAAAGTTTCGATTCGATCTTTGATCTAAAATAACTACATTATGCAATTTTTGAAAGGAGATCGACATGTTCATGCTTTGCATAAAAAAGGACTGTGCTGTTGTGGCATCTATCGAACTGAAAAGCGGTTGGCTTTCACGTGATCATGAACGGTCGGAATCGATGAATTTAATCTCTCATTGATGTCGTTGTAACGCTCTTTCTGTCAAAATTTCGGAGTAAGATATTTTTCAAACCAATCTTGACACTGACGTGCTGTCCATCTTCTTCCTATACGTTCAATAACTTGTTTCTTACGTGAGCAGTATTTTAACTTTTTCGGTAATGAAAAAGCTAAAATATGTTGAAAATATTGCCCTCGATTTTTCGTATTTCGTTGGACACCGAATAAAAAAAAATCTCCTCTCTTCAAGTAAAATTTGATTTTCAATTATTAAAACTATTATTAATATATAAGAACCCTACTTTATAATTGAAATCCAATTTGGTTAATGTATTTAAACTTTAACTGACTTTAGAAAAAAAATTAACTTACTCTTTCCCTTTTTCTTAAGACTTGCTGTACATTTCTAAATCGATAAATGCATTACACTAAATTGCCCTTTTTTATATACACCACTGTAAGATGGGAGTATGCTCATTTTGTTTTTTCCATTACGTATGTAGCACCCAAAAGGAAGCTTCAGAGACTCCGTAAAGTACGTATATTCTTGATCAGCGTAAAATTCTGAGTTGATTTCGCCATGTCTGTCCCTCTGTCCGTCTGCGTGTCAGCGTGTCTGCCTGGTGTGTGTTGCTGGCACTCTTCTGGTCACAAAAATGAAGATCTCGACTTCAAATTTAGTAGAAACACTGGAAGTTTCTGCACTCCGCTTGCTATTGAAAATGGGTCAAATCGGTCGAAAAGGAAGCGCGCAGTGGAGCGTAAACTGAACGCTACTCCGTTTCTTTTAACAAAAATTTTTTTATATTTGCTTTTTCTAAATAATTAATTAAAATAGATTCAAAAAGGTATAGCCGGAGGCGGAACTAATTGAGGTAGGCGTGATGCAATGGACCCACCGTACATTTTTAACTTCTTGAACTGTGTCCGACCTATACCGTGACTCCGCTGTATCTTCGTCTATGTCAGCATCCTCTGACATACATAAACACGATACAATCTGTCTGTTTCCTTTGTAAGCACGCATGAATTTAAAACAATTGCATGCGGATTGCACGTCGGATCAGTCCGCTTGGCGACGAAAATAAGCCGAACAACATACGTGCGGTATTCTAGGCTCTTGTACGAAGAAAATCGTTGTATGTTACAATTACTTTTGTTATATCCTAAAGCATTTGTGTTACAGAGTATATTAAATCTGTTGAAATGTATGCAACGCCCAGAAAGAGTTGAGATAGATCCAGCTTTTATTAGTGATTCTTAATCAGTCTAAGCCAGTCTGTCCGTCTGAGGTTTGTGCATGTTTTTTTGTGTTCAAGCCAGCAACTTTTGATGAAAGTTGTTACGCGGCTTTGTTTTGGCTTAAAGGTGGCTTATATCAGACCATTTTTTCGACCACAATCCATACTAGGCCTTATATTGAAATGTTGTTATATAAGTAACCGTATTAAGTGAAGTAGCGAAGGGTATTTAGTGGTGTGCCATATCCCACCATAGTGTTTTCATTTGTTTTTTTTTTCTTAGCAAAATTGCACTCAGATCCATGTTTCCAGGTAGTTAGGTGAAGTGTGCAAGTAGGCAAACAAAGTTGTTTTCATAATCGAAACTAGTCTCCTCTCAAATTTCTTTTCAATCATATGCCTAACTTTTTCAAACTTTTTCATGCTCTCTCTCTCTCTCTCTCTTTTTCTCCTTTATTCTTTTGATTTGCGAGCGTGCGATATGCGCAAATAAATTAGTTTCACTCGATTCGAATATTTAAAATGCATTAAAAAGGTTTACGACGCAAGTATGCAGAAATTTTGCTTGCCAATAGTGCTGTATGTGCTTTATATTGTAATAGAGTAATGTAAGTAAGTAAGAAATGCTTTTGCCCGATTGCATAAAACTTGAATATGTGATATGCTTGTCACTTGAACTCTTTAAAGTAATTAAAAAAAAAAAAAAAAAAAGAGTTGGACAAATGGAATCTTTATTTATTAATCAATTTAACTATTTACACATTTATGTACACCATCTACGTATGCATATACAAATACAAAGACTTTACCCTTATTGGTAAATATACTGATTAGATTTGTCTGTCTTTTATAGCTTGAAAAGCGAACTCAAGAATTCGAAATGGATCAAAAACAAATCTCTAATAAAATGCTTTATCAGCAGCAGCATTATTTGTTGGCCGAGCATGAACGATCGTACGGTAGTATAAGTGTACAGTAAGTTTATTTACCGTAAACTTGAAAAACTATACTCACCCTCGTATTTCGCATTTGTATAAATATATTTGTATATATATGTATACATAAGTGTATATGCATATCAATGCATATAAGCAAAGTGTTGAGCAAAACTAAGGCAACAACTTCAAGTTTTTGGAAGAAAACTTATGATGAATGATAAATAGAGTCGAAGACTTCGGTTACCTATTGATTTACGCAGCCACTTGAAATTATTCCCCTTATTTAAGTGAGAATTTTTCAAACATATTTCAAATATCCGGTTACCTGGAATCTCTCGTTACAAAATCCGCAATTTTTGGAGGCACTTACTGGGAAGACAATGCTAACATAATATTATTAGTAGGATGTTTAGCTGGATCGCGTTATCGCTTTTCCAGTCTTGAATGCTAATGAATTAAAGAAAATCTTTCCTGTGTACTGCAACAAACTTTTGTCAACGGGTTAAGAACTGTTTCTCTTACTTAGTATATACAATAATAAGTTTATTTACATTGATATTTGAAGTATACGTGTTTTCGAAATAAATGTTCCACTTATTTTTTGAAAGCAATATTACTGATTAGGAATATTGACTAATTCGAGTATATTCGGATTCTGAACTTACCCAAGATGCCTATTAATTGTCATATTAAATAATGTTAAATATACGATGTATACGCATAGTTCACAACACTGTACGAACGCATTCCTGGCATAAACCAAACTAAGCATAATATTTATTTTTGTTTTTTCCTAAAAAAAAAGAAAAAAAATTATAAAATCATTTTCAATGTTTACACAATAACTTTTTTTTTTTTGCTTGCCCGTTTAGCAGTGACTGTTATTTTCGAGAAATACTCTAAGCAAATCGTCGCGTTTACTAAATTGCTGTCTCAAGCCTAAAGTTTGGTGAGACTCGACGACGTGATGTTGGGTGTAAAAGATTCGCTCTCAACCAAAAACACAATTTGTTTTGTTTATTTATATTGCTTACTTGCTTAAAGTTGATGGTTTAAGATATCAGTTCTTTATCTTTGGTATACATTTTTCTTTCTGGTTTAAGGATTTGCTATTATTTTGATTTAATTACCATAAGTCAGCTTTTTTATGTTTTATTTACATCAGTATTTATGTGTGTGTGTATGTATATGTTTTTAAACATATTTTTTGAAAATCGAAAATATATTTTTAATAACAACAACAAACAATAATTATGGTATTTTACATATGGGCCACTCTTGAAGAAAGTATACGATTTTATGTTTTGTAAAAATTTATTTGACCTGAGTGAGAACATTTTTAAATTCCGTAAGTAAATGAATAAGAAAATAAAAGAAGATATAAAATAGTTAATTATATTAAATGTAAACCACATTGGACTATTTTTGAGATCTCCCAGGTTTTCCCTAAAACTTCTTCTCGACCTGTATGTGCGTTATGAGCCTATACGTCGTGGTCTATCCGTCGTCGTCGAATTTCCCCATCAAATTTAGACATATAGACGAATATGACAAATTTAACTCGTGATCTAATGCTGATGAATGGAATGAAAATACATATACATATATGAATGCAAAGTGAATGAATGAGTATTTCAAACGTTCCTATATTCGCAGCTTATTCTACTTCATGATCCAATAATTTAACATAGTAAATTAATGACTCAGAATACGCTAATTCTTGACGATATTCAGGGGCCGTTTTATAGTCCACGAAACTCGTAGGCGTTGATTATGGACTGCTCGCTACGAATAGAGAGCTTACAGGTGACCGCGAGTAGCATGCGTTCTTCTTACTATCGAAAGAAAAAGATTTCAATCGTAAAATTTGCTCTCGAGTAACATATTCCAGTCGAGTTTATTCGATCTCGCAACCACATACCGACCAAAATATATTTTTCCAAAGCTTAGTACATATATTCTGATGGTTCCTAGTTCTTGCTCATTTTATTTAATCCCTGACAAGATTTACCATAATTGGGACGTCCACATGCTATTTTAAGAATTCTGAGACGATTAAGCCAATGAAGCTCAGTTGCTTCAACTTAATCAATACAAACAATCCTCTGGAAACCATTTCATTATTTGGATGAAAAACTATTTTCTTTTTCGCTAAACTAAGTCTTTTCTTTTGAATTTTTGAAATTCCATGAAGAAATCCATAAAGTTTGACTAATATTCTCCCACTGTTTTGAAAATAATTACAAAAATTGCTTTTGCTTACCTAAAACGATTTATAGCTTGGTTTGCTTAGAAGCTTTAATAAGGCAGCGCATTGCACTGTTCACTTCGATGTCAAAGTTCAGGATTATGAAGATAATATTAGTCTCATCTATACAATAAAAAGTAAATATTATTTTCTTGAAAGTGATACAAGTGTTGTTGAAAACGTTTTCTTCAAACGCTTTTTTTTCCATACACCAAAGGTGGTGTAATAATTTTGGGCGCGTACATACAACACGCAAAAGGAGTTGAGACAGATCCGTCTTTTATTGTGCCGTTCAATTCAAAATCATTTTCTGGACCGATGTCCATCTGTCCGTGCGCCTTGTATCTTGTGTCTAACTTACAGATCGCGAGGACATTTTTATAAAATTTAGTATGCTGGTGTGTTCTGGCTCAACCTTGAACGCTCTTGGAAATGGTCGAATCGGACCGCTGGCCCGCGGCCCACTATAAAGCTTCTTTAAAACAAGCATAATCCATCTATTAGAACAACCATTTGAGCGGACTCTTCAACGAACGGTTTTTAAATATTCATATTATGTATCCACGCGGAGAAAATGTCTCCAAAAACGGGAAGCAATGTTTCCTATATGTCAAAGTACATAGTTTTTAAATGTTCTATGAAAAGAAAAGTCTTTTGGTTATTACGGATTTTTTAGGGCGATTTGGAATATGTCTATAGAAGATGTTGCAGAAGCAGAAGGCTATCACAAAACAAAAATTATGGGAAACCGTTTCACGTGTTTTATTGAAAGGACGTCTGCAGAGCTGCGCGTTATTCACTTCTATATTCTGTATTCATGCATCGGTAGTGAAAAGAGTTCAGACCAATTGTCCCAATATTTATGTCCATTACCTTGGCACACATGCATTATATTAAAGTAAGAGGTTAAAGTAAAAGCACTTATCAACTTTTGGTCTCTTATGTACGTAGATATACGTATATACACATTCTCATTCTCATGCACACACGTATACCTATCAGTTCAAAGTTGTTTTCGTTTTTTGATTTTTAGCTGATAAAATTTCAACTATATCGGCGCAATTTTATTCCACAATGACCGTCTCTTCGTTATACTGTTTGAATTTTTAAAAGTCTCTCTACGTTTGTCGTTTTTATATAGTTGATCTTTTGACAGTAACGGGATCAAAGATTGCGGCCGTAATCACTTGAAAACGTTTCAATGCTTTTTAGTCTATATATATATATATATACATACATACATACATACATACATACGTGCATATATATATATATATATGTATATGTACATATGTATTATGTGTTTTAAAATATATTGAAAAATATTTCGATTATTATACAAGCACTCAACGGTCAGACGTAGATAGCGACTCTAATCTAACTGTAAATGTGTTGACCGCAAAAGTATCACGAGGTCAGTAATTGCCGATTTCTTTCCTATATAAGACTTTTGTTGTCGTTGTTGTACTTATTATGGTATTGTTTAGATTTTTATTTGCATGATGAGTACGCTCAACATGTTCTACATATAAATACGCATTTACATAAATGATTTAAAGGAGAAAAAATATATATATATATATAAATTTTTTTAATATGTAAAATAATTTTTAAATTTACACAGTCTCGTCAGCCAACACGTAAATGCGTATTTATTTAAAATGTGTTTACGTTGACACCATACTATGAGTGTTTATACAAAACGATAAACTCGACAAAAAACCACAAATAGAAACCATATTTTTAATACGTCTAGAGGTGTGCATACACACATATGCACACATTTCGTTGAACTTAAAGCTCGTAGTGTTAGCGTTATTGTAATACATGGCTGGTCATTGTTAAACATATCTAATCGTTTACAAACTCATTTTTAACTTTTCTTTCTATTCCGTAATAAAAAAAAAAACTAAAATTGTTTTTAGATTTTGACGTGAAAAATTTCTTAATTTCAATATTAATTTTAATTTAAAGCACATGCCCTGCTAACGACCACACAGTTGACCTCCGGGAAACAACAATCGTGGAACCTTTACAAAATTCTCACGCACCCCTGCAATAAATTGATTCATGACAATGACTAACAACTAATTTGAGAAAAGGGGTATCGACCGTGATATGCTCTATCCTCGATTGATTCGTAACAACAACTAACAACTAATTTGAAAGAAGAGGTATCGATCGTGATATGCTCTATCGTCGATTGACAACTAATTTGAGAAAATAGATCTCAACCGTGATATGCTCCATCCTTGCTTGGCAGAAACATTGCCAATTATTGATCTTTAACGACGGGATAAATTAAATTTAAGTTGAAGCGTAATGCTCGAAAATTGAACAGAGACATTCCTAATTTTGGACAGTTAAACGTAGGATTCAAGAGCAAGGAATAAACTAAGCTAAGCTTAACTAATAGGTAAAAAGTTATCCCGACAATAGTATACACAACAAAGTTAGACAAGTAAAAAGAGTATCGCGGCCCGCCATAAATATAAACATAACAAATCTCCAAAATAAGGCGATAAGGGAGATGGTCAAAAACGTGATCTGATCCGAAGCATTTTCAATAGCGTTCGTCAGTGCGTCAAATTTCATCAAATAAAAAAAAAATTATGGTCTGTTGGTTGAGAGCAAACAAACAAGATGAACAGACGGACGGACATTGAGTCGGAAAGTGATTCTTATTCCATCGGTATATCAAAAGCCGGTTCTATCTAAAGTTCTTTTGGGAAAACAAGATAGACAGACAGACGAATACACATCGATTCGAAAAGTGATTCTAATTCCATTGGTATAACGATAGGCGGGTTTATCTGAAGTCCTTCTGCGTGTTGCACATATCCGCGCAAATTTAATATACCCTTCCACCACAGGTGCTATAGGGTATAAAAACGATGCTAAATCGATAATTGTCTTATTCACAGACATAGGAAAAAAATAGCGAGAATGCCTTTGACTTAAATTGGATAGTTATTAACTGTAAATTGCGTAAAGATTTTCCAATTGGCATAACCTATTACATTGAACTAAAAATAAAAAAAGTTGACAAAAAAAAAAACACTCGATATCAGAAAGTGAAAATATTAAATTGAGAATAGAGTAAATTAAGTAAGAGCAACTGTGAGTGTAAGCAAAAACACCACTAACTTAATAGAATAATTTTTATTAGTAAATTGCACGAATAATCGAAATCAAACAATACCGCGTCGCTACGTTGAATAATTATAAGAAGTTAGTAAATCTCATAGACGGCGGAAGGTGTGAGAATATTGAGAAGCGAAATTCAGATGAGAAACTGATTCATCTCAGCACATTTTCGAGCACAGAGCTCTTGTATTCTCTGCATTTGTTGCGCTCTTGTTTTCTAATGGAAAAAGAATATTACAAAATTTCCAATTTATTTTCAAAAAACGTTGAACTTCGATAACATAGTGGAGCAAATAGATTATAACGACTATCAAGGGGTATTACTTTAAGTAAATTTAACACGATCGAGCAAGTTTTAATGTAAGATTTTTTAAAATTTTGCAAACATCTAAAAGCAAGAGAAAACTGGTGCATAGCCGAAATAATAAATAAAAATTGATATATAAAATAGAAATTTTCAATACTAATCTACTTGCAACATCTTTCCTTATTTTTATTTAATTTCGAGCCGATAACTTCCCCTTTGTGGCGATATATTAATCAGATGAGCAAGCGGACAGATGGAGAGACATGTCTAGATCGATGCACAATTTGTTGCTGATCAAGAATGTGTATAGTACATGTATATATACAATATATAAATACATACACTGCATATGTATATGCTGAATAGGATCTCTAAAGATTCATATTGGGTTTTGACATCACTTATCCTTTAGTGGTGGATACAAAAAGTGTGTGACTTAAAACGAGACTATGAATAACACCTAATTAAAAAATTATGTACTAATGTATGGAGCCTATACATTTTTAGAGTATGAATTTTCTCTTAATGCATGATTATAATAATACCTGTGCGCAGCAGAATTCGAATAATTCTCATCAAAACACATTGCTTTTTATTTAAAAAAGTGCATGTACACTCTTTACGAATGTAAAGCGTATTTCATAAAGTAAAACGGCTTGGTCCACCGCGTTTAACTTCCAAGTAGGTGATACGGGCTATGCAGCCTGTCTCATGTATAGTCTTGAGAATTGTTCGTGTTGGCGGCTAACATTAATTATCAATGAAAAGTATTGGAATCCATGGTTAATTCTCGTTCTCAGAAGCGCATCTCTTTAACAAACAGAGACATTAGCATGAAATTGGACAATGATGCCATCTTGCGTGTGTGTGTTGACCATCTAAGCAGAAAGAGCTCACTTGCACCCATTTGGATAACCCCGCATCATTTAAGACGGAAAGTCTCACCACATTAAATATACGAAAGGTTAATAATAGTTGTTAATGAGATTTTCTTTTTTGCCAACCCAATACTTTTCAACAAAATTTTTACTAATTTCATTTCAATGTGTGCTCCTCGTTCCTTCTAACTGATGCATATCAATATAATCAGAAGCGAAAAACATACGTTAATTTCTTTTTAGCCATCCCAATATTTTTTTAAATAACTTATACTCAAATGTTTTATCTCACACATCATTACGTCAACTTAAAATACATTCCATATATTACGAAGAATTATGTATAAACCTCTTTTTCTTCTTAATCATAATCTTTAATCATAATCTCAAAGTTAAGCTTAAAATTTGAAGATTTTTTAATTCAATTGTCTCTCTATTATAATTGAATTTTATATATAATGTACACTCTATATGTATGTATATTAATAAAAACATAATCCGCATAGTTCCCCGTACTTTCCAGACGAATCAAATGCAATAATATTTCAAGTTAAATATAAATGAATAAAAGGCAGATGGTATCAAAGCAAACGTATAAATTCTGTTAACCTTTTCGTTATCCTAAAGAATAAACCTGTTCAAACATGCCTATGAGATATTTATTTGAATGATGTTTATATTATAATTGCAAGGTACACAAATTGTTTCGTGAAAACAGTGTGAATAGAATGACAATACGAATAATAAATACTTAAATTTCGATCTCATGTTGTATATGTATGTATGTATGCATGTATATATGTATGCATATATATGTATATATAAAATGATTGTACACATGTCTTTATTCCGTTGGTGTTTATTACGTTTTGTTATTGTTCTTGTATTTTATTTCTTTTTGTTTTTTTTTTTTTGTTTTTTTCTTTTGCATATTTGTTGTTGTCGTGTTGATTTTGACGGGGTCTTATGGCAAAAATTCAACTCGCCTTAACTCTGCTCTGTAATGCCAAAATATACATACGTAAGTAGATATAATGTATATATATGTATAAAGAAATTCAGCAAGCACTTATACATGAACAGTCTTTGCGGTCGCGATCGCTGCTGGCCTTTTGCATCCGACGGTTGGATAAATATGTGAATACGAAATCCCATAAACACACACACACACTACATTATGCATAACACACTCGACCGTACCTTATACATTACGATTATAGAAAAGAACTTTTTAGTGTTATTTTTAGATGCGCAAATGTTTATGTCGATCGCTTTGGGACCTAAGGTGATGACTCGACTCGACTCGACTTGACTGTTCTCAACTGAACTGCAATAAAATAAACTAAACTAATGCTACATATATGTAACCGCACTCGATGAACGGGTGAAGGATGATTTGACTGACGCTCTCACACCAACTGACAAAGTGACACTTTAAAATGACAAACACATGCGATAATCAAGATTTGCTGTTGTTAAAAACGTACATACATATGCTTAATATATTCTTTTATGTACACACATCTATGCATATGTACATGGATATATAAATATTATATATATGGATACATACATATTATATATATAAGACATATATATATATATATAAGACCCACATTCACCCAGTTTCCGTATTCCTTTATGCCAACGACTTGGCGCTGATTCGGTTTTTGGTCAAATTGTGTGTTGGTGGTGATGGTGATGTGTTGTGTGATTGAGTGTAATGTCTAGTTAGGTCGAAAAGTGAACGCTGTGGACTTTGCCAATATGTTCGTTTTTGTTGTTATTATTGTTGTTGTTAGTTTTGTATTTTGTTTGCTTAAATTTCTTGATATTGTTCATGCCGGCGGGACGTAGACATACATAACACACACCTAAAAATTTCAAGTCAATTTCACATGGCCCATCGCATACTTATACACATTGTATTATATACACATATGTACACCTAATGACATTTGTGTGTGTGCGTGTTTGTGTTTGTGTGCGTGCATTTGTATAGTAAATATGAGCTCTGTTGGCCCCGAAAAGCCAAAAAGTCAACATATTGAAATTGTGCATCATGTTAAACAACCAGACAACGATAGAACGACCGATCGAGCGTCAGTATAATATTTTCGGGAAAATATTTTTAACTTTGTCAAAATTAACACTTTTGCCTGACAAGACACTAATTACAAATATGTACAATAATGCGATCAAGTAAAAATACAAAACATTTCTATTAGTAGATGCGCTAGCATTCGGTAAAGTATCTGACTTTCTACGCATTAACCAAAAGCTATTTGAAATCTATAAACTTTAACTTTAGTAATAACTTAAGTAGTAATTCTTAAAGAAAATTTACGCTTATTTGCGAAAACAGTATAAGTATATAACCTGAAGTTTTAATATCAAAACTACTGAAGTCACTGCTGATCAATTTGTTTCGTCAGTAAGTGAAGCGTGATGCATGATCTCAATATAATTTTAAGGATCGTACACATAATTGATTCGTTAACTCATCAATTTAAAGAAGACCATTCGACGTTATACAGTACGGACGCCAACTTTCGTTAAGTTATTTTCATTCTGATACAAATTTGTACTAGATGTCGTCTGTCCACTGTTTATACATTTAAAATTTGTATGTTTTCTTTTTTCTTGTTATTTTACTAAGGACTTGCCTACATCGAACCAAAATCGTATGCTGATTAACAATTCATGTATATATATATATACATATACAATATATTTGGAAAATCTGTGTATATATATATATATACATATACAATATATTTGGAAAATCTGTGTGAAGTGCGTTTCTAAGGTTAATGAAAGGTGAATAAAATTGAAAATATTTTGGTTCCATAGGTACATATATATAGGTACATATATATAAGTATGGATTATTGATAAATTTTTCGACTTGAACATTGCACCTGAATTTCCAAAGAAAACATGTATATAACCTTATATGTTTCTAGTATAAGTTGATTAGTCTGTATGCGTCTACGATCAAAAAATGAGGTACATTGTTTATTTACTATTTCCATAACACTACATAAAAATAAAAAACTTTTCTTTTGTGGGTTGGGAGTGCTGCCTTTGACATTTATGTAGAACTTTATGCCAATATGTGCAATTGCTGCAGAGTTACGCATGTTTTGATATACATATAGAAATGAGTCTCAAAATGTTTACCACTGGCAAAAAAAACATCGAAGAAAGCCGAGAACGTCCCGCATCGCCGTCAACATCGATCGACAAAAGCCACTTTTCCTTAAGGAAATTATCATCTTGGTGGTCGAAAAAGGTCAATCGATCATTTGAGCATCTTGTTGATGCGGTGTGAAATTCATTTGGGTTAACGTGAGTTCTTATAAAAAATCTTTCGCGCCTTAACCGCCAATGTCAAATTTGATTGATTCCAAAAACACCTCAAATTTTTTGGAATTTTGACATTTCACAATCACGATGTCTTGAAAAGCATCATTACAAAGGATGAGACTTGCGTCTATGCAATGACCCTTCGATCGAATATCGTGCAGAAGATGAAACAAGACCGAGGAAACCACGCCAAACTCGCCCCAAAATGAAGGTCGTGGCAACAGTTTTGTTCGATTATAATTTTTATCGCCAGGCGAAACTGTTAAGAAGAAATATTTTCTTAGCCACGCGTCGCTTGCGGGAAGTTATTCTTCTCAAGAGGCCAATTCTTGGTATTTGCATCACGGTAATGCATCGTTCCATGCCGCATTTGTTCTTCGAACACATTTTGCTGAAAATTCGACTCGTATCGTTCCACAACTATCCTGTTTGCTGATTTAGTAGTTCGCGACTCCTGGTTACTTAATAAACTAAAAGAACTGCTCTGGGGACTTCCGTTTGACTCCATTGAGAAAATAAAAATCGAAGAAGGTATTTAAGGCTGTCACGAAAAATGACTTCTCTAACTGCTTCGAGAATTGACGAAAAGTTTCGCATAATGGCATGGTGTCGCGCTACGAGTACTTCGGATGGGATGAAATTGGTTTTGGGAGACTAACTTAGGATTTTTCATTTTATAAACGTATTTACATATCATGTGTCCAATGTTTTAACCGCCTATCTACTATTTATAATATTACCAGCACACACAAAAGCGACCAACTTCATAGTAATGATGTAGCGCGCACTATTTGGGTTTAAAGAAAACGTGGTGTTTTAAGCATATGAAGTGTGATATATGTATAAATATAGGCGTCTTGGAGGCGTTCCGATGATTTTCAATGTCCTTGAAATCATAACAAAAATATGGTCTGAGTCTGTTCCTCTGACATATTTTATAATACACTTTATGTAAAATGAATTGCGACTAACTAGATATGCACTTCGCGATAATTAGTAACAATACATTTTTTTTTTATTTTTATATTTCTTCTAACATAACGAATGATTTCGTTTTTCATTTATGCATGAATTTTCAGTTTTGCTTCAGTTTTTCTAATCGCACCCATCATTTTTTAATTCCACCCACATATTAACGACATTAGCAGAGACACGAACAATTACGTAGAGAGCCTACCTATTAGCAAAGGCAAAAATATGAGATACGCACAATGAGCTAACTTCACGCTGGTAAAAATTTTAACTCCGAGTTAAAGCAAAAATTTTATAAATTTTTTTTTTTTTGGAGTTTCAACCGGAGTTTTCATTGTTAACTGTTAACTGTTACAAATTTTACAAAAGTTATACTAAAAGCTTTACTTTGAGCCGTGTACTTAAGGATTGTAAACTGCATAAGTCATGTTTTTCTCTTCCCGATTTACGGGCAACACTCTTTATAAAATCTGCTTACTTTTGCTGAGGCTTACATAAACTAATTCGAAATCGATATATATTCTTTAACAGGCAGGCTTATATACCCATTACAAGTTTTTATTAATTCGATGTCGATCACTTGTCCACTTTGATGCCATAATAAATCATTTGTTAGCTTAATATTTTACTAATATAGTTTATTAATAGCCTTTTAGTCGCCAATTCTAATAACGGAAAGAGCATAAGAAAAGTATAGATATTCCACGCGGTAGTCTTAACCAAAATAGGGTCAGAATCATGGAGGATCTGGAGCTGAGCGGCCGATCCCTAAAGTGTTAAACAGGTTAAAAAGCGTGGGGGCTTTATATGTAGAAGAAAATGACTAACAGAATGTCAGACATTTTTAAAATATGTTTTCTTTATAAGCTTTCTTCTTCTTCTTAGTAGAGATTTTCTTTTATAAAAAGCGACTTTTCTTTTTTGCTCAAAGCTTCGTTTCAACGTTGCTCATTATTGACTTTATTTTCCAATTGGTCGATTTTTTTTTTTTTTTTAATTTCTTCTCCTTATCCATTCTAGTAAAATGTAATGGAATTTTAGATACGTGCCAATAATAATCAATCTAATTCAAACTTAGCCAATTCGAAAACGCACGAAATATTAGGAATTTTTATATATATGTATATAAGTTTTTATGTTTATACTCTCGTAGAATTTTTAGATCTAGAAAAGAAAAAAAAATTACTATTTTATAAAATATTTTCTTTTTCTTTGTTCACTGATTATTTCACTTTTTGCTTTGTTCGCGCATTGTGCTTTGCTTTGCGTAAGTACTTCATTGCCAGTTGTCTTGAACTCTGACCATCTGACCTCCATTGAACTCTTCGCTTGCATTCACTTACATATATATACATTTATACAAACTTACTTAGAAATATATATATTTATATATATATATATGTACGTATAGTATGTACAGATTACATACAAATATATATATATACATATATATATACGTCTGCATAGACACAATGCTGATACCTACGTGTAATCAACATCAACAACTTTGTGCTAAAGTTCGTATATTTGCGTCCACACTACTATCGAGTATACATGAGAGAAAGAGTAACTACCGTGCAAGCGTATATGTGCGGTTTTTTAATGAGGGGATAGTGGGGCCTTTTCGGCAGATATCGTTAAATGCACTTGAATTTAATGATTAACAGAGAGTACACATGCAGAGAAAAATGGAAAATTATTCTCTTATATTGGAGAAGAGTTCCAGAAGGCAAGCAATACGCATTTAAACGATTGCTACTTTTTGTTTATTTAGCCGTCATTTGTTTATTACGTGCTTAGCCGTTTCTCTTTACCAGTTCACATGTTCGGATCATCTCTCGTTCTCTCTTTCTCAGTCATTTAGTGTAAACAAGTTCACATGATTTTTGATGTGTTCAGAGTCCTGTACAGCTTAATGAAAATGTAAATTCTTTTACAAGCGTGTGTGTGTGTGTGTGTGTGCGCGCGAGAGAGAGAGAGAGAGAGAGCAAGTAACGTAGAAACGAGCTCCACTTGAAATTGTTCTGCGATAGCTTTTTTCCTATCTTTTTAAACTCTCTCCGTCGCTCTTTTTCTCTTATAGTTTTACGTCACAGCTTTCATTGTGAATTTCGTTCATCATAATACTGTTGTTGTGTTATCGCTGTTGATGTTGTTCGTGTTCATTGTTGCCGACGATTATGACAGTTTTTACACATTGTTGTTTGAGGTTTGAGGTTGGGGTTTATTTTTATTCGCCGTTTATCGTCTTCTCTAGTACATCTGAGTATGCGGGCTTGAGAGCGTGTAATACGCGGTTGGAGTGCATGTCAAACGGATCTTGTGATTGTTTATTTTATTATACACACATGTGCACATGCATACATCTATGTACTTAAGTGATTCTTATCATTTTTAGAAAAAAAAAACAAACGTATATATATATATATATATAAATATATATATTAATATAGTTACAAATAAATCGAAACAATTTTATATATGGTTTTTTTTTTTTTTGTGTTTCATATCTGTGTGAATACTTTAAAGAATTTTTATCTAAACGTAAATCAAATGAAAATTAATAGAAGAATAATGTATGTGTGCGTATATGACAGTTTTACTATATTGTTTCGTAATCATAAAAATGTGTGCTTTTGAAAAAATTTAAATTGAAAACAACGACAACAACAACAAACTTATAATTCAAAAATTTTATTAAACAAAAGAGCATCGCCTCGTAAAAATCCAGTGTAATGAAAAACCGTTAGAAAAAGCTGAGCACGTGACTATACAAACGAATGGAGTAAATGTAACGTTTAGCTAAGTGTAAGTTTGCATCAGCATACAGATTATTGCATCCATAGCAAATCGTCGACCGTCGGCACAGTTGTAAGGTAAAGTTTAAAAGAAAACAAGCATAAACTATGCAATCAACAAGTTTCTGACAAATCGTACACGTATGTTAATATATAGAATGGATTTTATCTTTAAAATCGATCCGACTATTTGTCATCCCATCAATTGTTGTATGCTGTAAGTTAGAAAAGTTGTTGTATGTGCGCGGGAAGGTATTCCCCTGCGCGAGTTATCAACTCGTTGTAGGTTCGCTTTAACCGTTTATACACACATACATATATATATATATATATATATATAGATATATATATATATATATATATATATATATATATATTATACTGGGATGTTATTGCATTTGATGTTATAAACGCTAACCATGCAAATAATTTTTCAAGTGAAAACTTACTGTCAAACCGCTGACAGGTCGCAAAACCCGCAAGTGACAATAAAATTATTCAGTTAATATTGTATTAAAATATAACGAAAGTAGCAATAAAAATATAAAAAAAAACAAGAAGAAAAACAAACAAAACAAAAAAGTAAAATTTAAACAAAAAAATAAAGTGAAAAATAATAACAACAACAGCAAAAAAAAAAGTTAAAAGTCAACCACAAACAGTAAAGACGACAAAATGCAAAAGCAAACAAACAGACATCTACTGATAGACATATACATAAGCACACATTTATATATATATTGCATGTACTTCGAGCAACTAAATGCGCTTTAAAGGTTAAAGATACAAAAGCCGAAACACCTCGAGTCTGAGAAATACGATTGATAGACCACCACTGCCACCGACCTACAATTTATCGGCAGCGTTGACAACCACGAAAACAAATAAAGAACATTGCTCTCTTTCTCTCTCCTTTCGGCGCGTATGTTAATATATTGTATAACTAAAATGAGTTAAATAATTGTTGATACATATCGGTTTAGCTTGTATAAGCACCCACACTTAGGCATACAATTAATTGTATCGGCGTACAAAGTGAACTATACATTTTTTTATCGAGGTTGTTTATTGCCGCTGCACTGTTTATTGCCGCTGCACGCAAAAGTGATTTGCTTTTACATTTAATAAATAATCATTTAATTCAGGATCGTTTTGTGCGTCGAAACTTTGGAAATCTATTTCTTCCTAAATGCGAGTGTTACCGCTATCAACATATTTTGACACAAGTCTTTAAAGTTTTGTGTTACCGGCTTTATATGGGCGGTCCATGAGTGCAGTTGCAAACATATAACTTTTTAAGCAAAAAAACCTCTTGATAAATGCCTAAGGAATTTACGTTTTCTTGGCAAGAATTAGTTTTTTAAAGAATTTGAAAATATTGATCTATCAATTTAAGTCCTTGAGTCCTGCCGTTACTTGTTCGAAAGAAACAAATCTAGTTTAAATCGATTAAGCCCATTATTCTATATTTCTCTGCCTTTAAAGACATATTTCGGCTAAATCTATCAATCGATCTTCTTATTGATCTGTCTAGTGATTAATAGTTACGTAGTCCATTCATCGATCCATTTACGGATTTATCGCTTGTTGAGATGCATTATAATATTATCGGCTTGCATGCAGGGACCTCCCAAATAACAAGAGAATTGTGTCGAATATTTCGAAACGAAGCCTTACCATGTCCGCAGTTTTTAGAAAGCTTGTCGAGAAGAATTCATGTACGTCTGGTTATGTTTAAATTGAAGATGCTCGGAACTCTGTACATATTCAGTCAAGATTTTTGTATAGATTTGACCATCTCTATCCGCCCCGACGTACGCACGTCACACTTAAGTTTATCTTTATCTAAGTGGCACTCACTACTCTAATTCTTGCCCAGAAATCTTTGAAACCCTTGATTAAAGTAAAACTAGGAGTCGAGATGTCGCGAAAAGACGCAGCTTATCAAATATCACTCTTTAATTTATAGCAACTAGGCTTAGGTCGGTCTTTCACATCCTTCACCGCGTCTCTCTCTACTTTCGTTCATTGTTTAAATTCAAAGCTTGATGACGAAAGCTGAAGTATTGTGCGTTAATATACTCCAAGTTAATGGCCGCAAAACATATTGTGCTTATCGGAAAACAAACATGCTAACAGAAAACAGAATTCTCTACCTTCCTATTTATGGTAGATATTGATCTAATATTTGTTGGTGTAAATGTGACAAGCAGAACCATTGAAAAGCATGAGCATGAGCATGAGCATGAGATAATGGGCCCGATCATACAACTGACGCTAAATGCTTTTATTATTTTTGCCTTCTGACTTCAGTTGACGGATATGCTAAATCCATTGCAAGACATGTGATTAAATGATATAATAGATGATGGGCTTCTACTTTATAGGCATAGGTCAAATATAAATTCTGGCAACAATCATTTTGATATAATAATAAAAAGTATTGTAATAGGGAAAAAATGAAAATTGGAAATATTTTCTTTTAACTCAGATCAACCTATCGTTGAAGTCGTTACGCACAACAAGAAAAACTAAGCGATTTTGTTTCCTTGTGTTTAGCGATGAGCGCCTAAGACTTGCTGCAAGACGGACACAACTTTTTTATTTGTTAGCTTCATACACACTGTGAAGTTTTAATGAAGAACGAAAATGTCAAGTGTATTAAGATACTTAATATAAATGCTAACAAATGAAAACTAACTATAATTAAAATAAAAATCATGAATTTTTAATTTATTTATTTATGACCAATACAATCTTTTAAACCAGCTTCAGTGTTTTTTTTTGATTTTTATTACAAATAAAACAAAGCATTAAACTGGTTTCTAATTTTGCAAAATTATTCCTTATTATACGGAAATCCGTATATTGCGACGTCAACCATACATAGTGACGCACAAATGAGAAAAGTGATCGAAAGACGATGAACTATTTTTGTACTCCTTTCATTGCTCCTTAAAGGCTCGGGAATTTACATGCTCCAACATCAGGATATCGATATTGAAACTTGAACAACATAGTCATCGTGTTATTATACTGGTAAGTTGAATATATATATATGTATAAATATAAACAAGAAGTAAAATTTTTGCATTTGGAGTTCAAGGGAGTAAAAACTCCGTTTCTAGCCATCGAATTCAAGGCAGTAGGATGATAATATTTAAGGAGATTATTAAGCATATCTTGAAGAATTAGAAAAAGATTATTTTGGAAAAATATTAAGAAATGGTCATCACACCACAACCATTCTCTGGGGACATTCTTCACTAAAAGGACTTTTCGGCAGGGAACATAACTGCTAAAAAATTGAATGTAAAAAAAATCGTTTAATCTATGGAACTTATATCTACAGAAGTACGTAGGGTTTTTTAGAAATATGGACTCATGTATAACTTGCGAGTACTTGAGCGAATAATTGCGAATTTAGATCAATTTTTAATAATGCAAAATGTGTGAGTTAACTTATCGGAACAATGCTGGATTTAAAAAACGTTAAAAATTTACATGAAGACAATGAAAATTGTTTGAGTTATGCTGTGTATTGTTGTGAAAAATCGTGTTTTGAGAAACACGCGCTTAAAGTTCCCGCATGTGTAAGAGACATGTTTTCTTATCATAATAAATTTTGTAGTTTAGTGTTTTTCTATTAAATCGGCGAATCCAGGATCATAAAATTGCTCTTCCATTCAAATATTCCTCCTCGTTCTCTTCTTTCGGTGATTTTTTGCTACAACGTACCTCATTCGCCAAATATCACTTAGCGTCGGCATCGAGACAAAACTTGTATAATTGAGCGCTAATATCTATCCGCAATATTTTTATTATTCGCGAAATATTAATCCAAATTATTCACACCAATGTCAGTCACTGTGTCCAAGATGGAAGATCTCGAAATTTCAAGGAAAAAATTTCTTGGGGGTGATGAATTTTTTCCCACGTAATTTCAAAGGCTCACAGCGTCTGTTAAGCCAAAAAAAAAGTTGATTTTTTGACGTTTACTCTGTTTGTAGAACCAATCCCGCCATAGTAATGTCAGTGGCTTCGGAGTGAACCGGAAAAAGTAGAGATACGATACTAAATTGAATTTGTTGCCAAGTGTTCAGTCTTCATTGGACTGGACGCTGCTGATCAGTTATGCAAGCAATGAGATATAGAAATATAATAACCAATGAATGTATGTAACCTGTAGAAAGTAATTCTTCCATAAGTGTGATATGTTTTTCTTAAGCTGATGATATCAGCCGTAGTTGTTACTTAGCTTCACACAATAATAATCATCAATAAACTTCTGTTGCTTCTGCTGGTACAGTAACAGTATAATACAAGCGTAGATGAGAGGACGAGAAAGATGGAATTTGCTTTTTACAAGTCTAACCTCTAAATAAAATTGTTGTTGTTTTAATCATTAAACTGGCAAAGTTCATTCGAATTAGTCTTTCTATCCTATGTCTAATAATAGAAGACATGTGTTTGATCGGATCGAGATTTTTGAAAAACTTCATCTCGCATCTAGCATCTGATCTACTCGACTGAAGTTTCTTCCACCTTTTCAAGAAGGGCAAATTTCATAAGAAAAGCTTAAAATTTTAGATATTCAAGTATCCAAAGTTCGCTTTGAGGCAAACAAGCTTTCTTGCTTACTTTATATATTATTTGTTTCCAATATATCTTCTACTAAACGTAGAACAATTGTGTGTATAGAAACGTGTGCGTATGCATGGGTGTATGTGTGTGTGAGTGAGTGTTTTTTTTTTTTTTCTAAGAATTTTATTCGTTTGGGGCACAAGTTCATGTTAAAGGTCTGTAGAAGGCCATACGATCGAAACGAAACGAACGAACAAATAACTATATGTGTGAATTTGTGTACTTTATGTATAGACAAAATATGTGTGAATCGCTAAACAAAACTAAACATATTCACAAACATCGAAAAGTCGCAACATACAAACACACACAAAGAAGACAACAACTAAACTATTGAGTAACAAAAGCGAACAATACAATAATAAAAAAAATAAAAAAAATAAATAAATAAATGAATAAAATAAAAGAAAACAAATATGCACACATTCATATACGCCTGCCCTGGTCATCGTGATTAATACATACATACACACATACAAACACGTACAGACGAATCACATTTAACCCTTTTCTGGTTTTTAATAAATCTTTATATATAAATAATTAAATGCTCAATCCGTATATATCTACAAATATAGTCCGTACATATATATGTATGCATATACGCACACGCATATGTAAACGCAAACATATGTATGCATTATAGAAAAATAAGTAAACTTTTAGTGTTTGCGTTTATTTTCATTTCTTTATCGTTATAACAATTCATAAAAATATTCCTTAAGGTAATACGAGAGTACTTGCCGAGTTCAATTGGTATTGAATGTGAGTGAAAATATATAATATACATGAATGTATATGTATGTGCATTCTTAGTATAGTTATTTTCTTATTTTCATTTTTATTTTGTCACTGTCGCGTTTTGCATTTTAATAATCCGCACTTTTGTTGGCATTTAAATGTTACAACAATAATAAGTTTTTTCCTTTTTTTTTTTTTTTTTTTTCTTTTTGTTTTTCTACTCTACTCAGTTTGCGCATTTATTTTATTGGAATTCTATGCATCCTGCATTACTAATTGTACATACATGCATAGATTTACACACTTGGCCATACATTAAAAGAAAAAGAAAAAAATAAAAAAAGTACTGATTATAAGCCATAAAAAAAAAAAAAAAATCCAATCATCGCACGAATATTTTTATGCGTCTTTTGTTCACAAAAGGTGAACAGAAAGAGAAATGATTACGCAAACCGATTTAATGGTATTCGAAATCAATCAATGAATATCTTAAGATTGCATTAATCAAACCATATAACGAACATTCGAATCCTTTCAACTGATGACTAACTCGAATGCGTTGTTGCATCGTTTATGCTTTAAGTTGAAACGTTCAAAATTGTTTATAACCAACTAATCGATCATTAAAATCCTTAGTCGGATAAGTCAGTTTAAATGCTACTGTATTTCTCGTCTAAAACAATCCAACAGCGATTAACTTGTTAGCGTTAACCCTATGCGTTCAAATTAATGAAAGTAATAAACAAAAAAAATTATACCCACCCAGGGAAAGACAAACCTTTTGCACTCATTGCTTCATTTCCTTACATAAAAATTGAAATTATGAACGCGTTAACTAACCGATTGGAAGAATTTTTATATTTAGAACATTTTGAATGACCAAGAGCAGTGTAGAGGGAGAGGACAAGTGCGCGCGTATCGCCATCAACGGAAAAGATCTGAATTAAACTACAGCTTTCTTAAAAGGCTTCGCCGATTTTCTGCAGTAACTGACAAATATAAATCTCGCCCACAACAACCGGAAAAGTAAGCGAAATCATTGTCCAAGTTACTGCCTGATAAGCAAAAAAAGAGAAGATTTATGTATGTGGCTCGAAAAGTTTGTTTTTTGAGTAAAATTAGACTTATAACGGTTTAGAGCTGTTAGCACTTGAAGCTTGATCGCGTTTTCTCAGAACTGTGTTTTCTAAACTGACCTGGCTTATGCCTACGCCTTCAATTCTCGGCCGCTGACTTTAACTACAGCCACATAGTAATGTAACACATGGTACACTTTAACTGATTCCATAGACGACGAAACAAACTTTTTATCTAATTGTTTTTCTATTTTATTAGATCGTTCCATAAAAATTAAATGTGTTTCACTTTTGTAGTCTTTTGGTTTTGAATAGAAAACTAGCGAGTGATAAGAATAGGGCGAAGGAGGTGAAATAATAATGCAGTTATTCACATAACTGTTTTTTGAACTAAGGCGCTGTATGGGAAGTGATCGAAGGTGTAGTTCGGTCCAAACCATTTTGGGTCAACCATGAGTCAAATTTTCTTATAAATATATCAAAAATTGCAGTCTGTAGGTTGGCCGTTAGAAAACAAAGAGGACGGATGGACAGACAAGTTTTCTAAATCGATCGTTATAACAAAGTTAGAGGTTTTATCGAAATTTTCAAAATGTTGTGTACATCCGCACAGACTTAATGTAGGGTACAACAATTATTTAAAAAAAAATGTTTTAACAAATGTGTGTGTTTGTGATATGAAATACATGATCTTTTTTTAAGATAGTTCAACAAAATGACTCTCAATTTTGTGCTCACGACGTAGCATTACCTCTTAAATTAAAGTTCATGAAAAAATTCCAACAAATGTGACAAAAGTCGTTCACTCATTGCATTTTTATTGTTCATTTTATTGACACTGAGACTGAGACTGAGATTCCATTATTTTTCGATGTTACAAACAACATAATAAAATTTCTATGCCCCCATATATGTGAAAGTTTATCACATAGTATAGATAGATGTACCTTTAATTACTTCCGTCTTCCTTCCTTAGCGAATGTCTCGATTAACAATTTTTAACGATAAAATAAAAATAAAATAAAATAAAATGTAACGCGTTGTTCAGATATTAGACAGACAATGGATGTTTTCGTTTATTATCTCTGGAATCTTAAATAACTGAAAACATGTTCAAGATCGATCGATGATGGTATTTATTTAGAATTATAGTTGTAATTGTGTGCGTCTGCGAATGCATTAATAATATCGTAGGAATGCATAAAACTGTTTGTTTATTGATTCGTTTTTGTATAAATTTATTGAAAGCACCGAGTGAATTAATGCTTTAAGGTGCGTCGCATAAATATCTCTACATACATAAATATGCATAAAAGCATGTGTGTAGTCACATTCATTTCAGTACAGTATCTTTTTTAAAAAAAAATTACTAAGATTGTAAATAAAGATCAGGATGTTAAGAAGATATTGTGACTTTTAATGCAACTTTAAACAATTGATTTATATACCGATTAATTAGATTCCTTCATAATAACGTACAAATGGGAATAACGATGCAGTGCAGTTTTAATATGCTTGACCTGGTTGGATACACCGAATCGAAATTTCAATCTTTTAAAGTTCATTCGTTGCACAATGAAAACCGATATGAAAATCAATGTTAACAAATCTAAGCCACCTTTGCGTGCTATTCTACTAAATGAATGATTTACAAGTTTCATTAAAAGGCACCCTTTAGCATTTTCACTGTATATTTGAAAGCAAAAAATTAATTTGAATAGAATGAAAATTAAACGCAAAAATCCATATTTAATAAGCTATATTTTTCACCTGCTAGCTTCGCGGAAACCGGACTATGCAAATGTGCTCTCAAGTCAATTATTTTTTGCTTCTTTTATGCCCTGCGCAACTTATGGTTCGGGAATATATTAAGTTTTTCGTGAATGTATGGAACACGCAGCAAGACTTGAGATAGATCCACCTTTTATTATGGCTAAACTTGTCTGTCTATCGGTCCGTCTTATTTTCTTGCGATCAACAGGTAGCAGTTTTGATGAAATTTGATCGGAGCACTTTTTCGACCACTTCCCATATAACGCCTTATTTTGCTAATCGTTTTGTGAATAAATGTAGGGTTATAAAGGGTAGTTTATGGTAGGGCTTGTTCAGCACGTTGTTTTTATTTTTAATATGACCAATCGTTGGGGAGGTGGGTAAAAAGCAAGAGATAGGGCGTGGCCGCAGCCTAGCGTGTTTCTATTTGTTACAAACGCAATGAAGAAAGCAATATAACCTCATTTTTGAGTATTGTGCATGCATAACCTTTTAGCGCTTCTTTCAATACATTCAGCAGTGGGTACGAAAGAATATCTTCTTGAAGCTGCTAAATTTGCTGTATTTAGCACCATAGGCAAATCCTTGCCTTTTACTTTCTCATTAGTTACACAAACGGAGTTTGGAAGCCTTTAGGTCTCTGATTCTTAATAACAAACTAATATTTAGTTATGTTAAATTATATTTGAATTTGCGTATTCGCGTATTCGGATTGTCAAAGTAGCGAAAAAAGGTAATTAACAGTAGTTACATGCATATATGCAACCTTGTTATTGAAAGGTCGTCGAAGGGGATTTGGTGTAAAAGTAACGTTACGATGTACAAAGCACACAATAAAGCTATCATTAGAGGACAAATAATGAGACGAAAAACAGGAATAAAATGACAGAAGCAATCATATCGCGAGCGTATAGTACGTAAAAATTGTGTTTCATATAGCAAAACTCGCTTAGGAAATGTTTGCAGATTCTGTCTGTAGTGCCCTAGACACTCCCTACTATTAGCGGACGTTATGTCTTTCGATTAAGATGGGTTTCAATAGATGCGTGCTCGGGTTTATCGAGCGATGCATTCATTCTTTTTCTAATAATCAAATAGCTATTGTTTTGCGTAAACGCTGAGAACAACGGTGACTATCGTTGGACAACTTCTTTTTTTGAAATACCTCTGCAATTTTCATATAAAATCGGCGAATACTTATTCACATAAACAATAAAATTACTATCGTTAGTAAAGAGAATAAAAATTCGGCAATAAATCATTCATTACAAAATCTCTCAACAAGAAAAATGTAGATCTTATCAAATTGATTGCGCTTATGAAAGTATTTACGATGTAAATATGAAAATATTGCAAACAAAATTCGTCCGTGAAAAGGTCAAATGCGCAAAATTTTCTTGATAATAATTGCACATCTATTCCGTTCTTTCCAAGCGGAAACAAAAACAAATCATTGCGTACAAAATTGGGCCCATATAGGGGATGACATACCTATTACGGTATGTCCTTCTCAAACTTCTGGAGGAGGCGAAAAAAAACAACACTCCCATCATATCCCATCATATCCTTTAATAGGACTAGCGGGCTTCTTCAGAGTTGTGAATTAACTGCCCTGGAGTTTGCCATTACGGAACGCTGCCGTTGCAATTCGTCATTCTTAACCGTTCCTGATCAAACTTACATACACACCTACTTCTGCTCTCCTCTTTCTCGACTTACAATCCTTCCTAAACATCCTTAGGGGTTGCATCCATGATGGACATTGCCTCAGTGGCTATTTGTCTAAAAGAAGAGGAATTAACGGGAGTTCAAAACCATACACCAGGGAGCTATAGTCACGATTAAATTGTTTAAACGGAGCCCAAAAGGCGATTTTGTGTGATTTTGAAATTTGTTCAACCAATGAAATTAAACCAAATAGTGTCCGCACGACAAAGTGTTCTGAGCACTGTAGATAAGATTTATCATAATAAGCAAAGTAATGTCAGATTGCGTCTATCAATCAAGGGGCTGTCATAACCGAATAGAGTTTAAATAACTTTGGCATTAACGTTTTGCAAGTATATAAAAATTGTAATGAGAGCGCGTGTGGATTTTTGACAAAAAGACTTTTAAAAATAGTAAAAACGTAATAATGAAGATATGTTCACTTATAAACTGATCGGACTTTCAATACACTTGAAATACGCTGGGCACTTAGTAGTAAATAGTTAGTGAACGCTGCTCATAGCTATAAATAATGAATAGTTTATCAGGCAAAATATATATATATATATATATTTTTGGGCATGCGTTTAAATGCATTTGAATAAGTTTGGGAAGTAAGCAAAACTTCTTATGAAGTTGTTAAGAAATTGTAAAATTGCATATCATATAAATTTGTTGGTTATTGCAGTATTGTCAAAAATGAATTGAGACGTTTCACGAAGTGATGAAAATGCTTTCGAATAACAACAGCAGCAGCATCATTATTTACAGGCATCAGCAAACAGTAATTCTTCCACCAGCAACGGAAGCAACATAAACAAGTCAACACATCAAGGGGTATAGCCGTACGCCAAAACATATCGCATATGAACACAAGAGTTCACATCATCATCATCATCATCATCATCATCATTTTCATCACTAACACCACCGCCACCACCGCCACCACCACCGTCGCTACCATCACCAACACCACTAACGACACTAAAATAAGTAACGAAAACACACTAAGCAGATAACCGATCAAATCAATGACGAGAAGCAGGAAGAGAGAGGCACTAAAAAACAATAGACGGTAAAACGGAGCGACTGGCAGGCGAAATGACATATATGTAGTTCGTTGATCAGCCAGTTAGCCAGTCAGTCAAGGTAGTAAGCAGGAAGGCAGGTACACAAATAAATATACGGAGCAGCAATTTAATATACATTTTACTGCATGTCTCTACTCCACTTCATTGATAATAAAAATTTGCAAGAAAGCAAACCAGCCCCGGCTAACTGGCCGGATAGTCAGAGTAACAACAGGCAGCAACAACATTTCAATTCCAACAAGAACCACAATAAAATGTGTTTTTGTTTTTCTTATTTGTTTTTTATTTATTTTTTTTTATCGTTTTTATTGTTTTTGTATTCCCGGCGAATGATGATAAGTTTGTCATTCGCAAGGTGCAGGATTTCTGATCCGCCTTAGCATGCGCACACACTCTTCTACGCATATACATATATATATATATATATATATAGCATACACGCGCATGCACGCACATATATACATACATCAATTCTTTCGCATTGCTTTTGCACATAAATATTTCACTTGTTCTCGTACTAACACTTACTTACTTACAATCATCATTACGGCAACGCGTACCATGTCTGAACTTGTATACACACACAAATATATATATATATATTTATGTATGAAAGGTTGTGCACATGTGTGAGTGTGTATGTTAAACTTGTTTAATGCAAACATTTGACCGTTGGATAGAGTTCATTTAGCGACGTCGACCACTGGTCGCCACGCTATAAAACTTAAAAGATAAAAAAAAAAACACTAAAGAAACGAGTATGAATTGTCGTTTTTATTTAACCACGAAGGTATATAAAAACAAAAACAAAACAAGCAACAAAAAACAAAAGAGCGGAGAAAAGAATGTCAAATACACCAAGATTCAGATGAACGTGCACACGAACGTATATAAGCAAACGTGTAATAGTTAAACGCATGATTATTGATTTGTTGTTAATGTTTTAACATTAACTGTTAATGGAGATCTTAAGCCGATTTTTACGTTCCATCTCAGCGAACAAACCATGCCACGCTCGCTTAGCGAATTCCGTTAACGAACCAAAGCGTGGCACCAAATGGTCGCGCCTGGTCACTCTAATTATTTTAAGGTGATATGAAAATTGTAAAATCGACATAAAAACATATCAACATACATTTGAAGCGAATTCATAACCATGGTTGTGTGTAGGCAAATATATTACATCTACGCAAGAAGACGAAGTCAAATTTTTCAATGTGAACGGTTAAGCGATCGAATCGATTGACACATCGATCATTTACCCCTTAAACGAATGCCTGAGTTTATTCATATACTACTCGTTTATATACACAGGCGTCCCTCGTCTAACACGACACAAAACTTGCGAACATTGTACGCAAGGTTTGAAAAAATCGAATATGTTTTCCGTTTAGCTTTCTTCAAATGATTTTCGGGTTTAATTGTGTTTTATCGCTAATAAGGGGAGTTTCAACCAACTTTGAGAAGATTTTTGGTGAAAATTAATTTTGTGATCTTTATTACTATTATACTTGTCGTATAAGAGTGAGTATATTATGTTTATGCGGATCAGAAAAGGATTTGGGATAGACACACCTTCTATCATGCCGACCGATCCAGAGTCACTTGTTGCATCGATCTAAGCTTGTCCGCCGGCCTGTTCTGTTTTCTTTTCTTTCTTTCAATCGAGGGGACGCGATTTTTGAGATGCTTTGATGAAATTTGGTTCACGAACCTATATTGGGCCATGGACACACTAGGGAAAATAGATCGGATCGGACCGCTTTTTCGATCTTTTCCCAGGTAAAGCCTGAATAGTCGTTTTATGAATAACCATATTTTACGAAGTGGTGTAGAATATTCGCTGGCGAGTCGCACCTCACCACAGTGTTTTTACTTGTTTTTTGAATTCATTTTTAATTTTTATATATGATCGTGAAATGTTGAATTTCGTATTTCTATACCCTGCAGACACTATCCGTGCAAGCGTATATTTAGACTGAATGCATGTGCGCGACAACCAGAAGGACTTGAGGTGTAGTCACCTTTTGATTGTACCGACAAGTGCAGGACCACTCGATCAATTTAAGCCTGTCTGTCCGTCTGGTTTTCAGTCTGCAGGTCGACAATTTTTAAGATATGTTGATCTTTCGACCCGGGGACGAAAGCTATTGAAAATAGTTCGGATCGGACTTACTTAACACCTTATAACTAGATTAAGCGAAGTGCTATATTTAGTTGTGAGCCCCGTTCCACTGTATTATTATTATTTCTTATTAATTTCTTAATTAGTTACATAACACAGTATTACAACTAACTACAAATACATACGATAGAGTGCAGGTGAATGGCAAGAAAGAAGCACTTAAATCCTAATTATCCCAGCTTAGGATTAGGCTTTAAATGCTTTCTTGAACTGTACTCTATTGCCAAAAATTCATAACATGAAACAATAATTAACCTAATTATGTGCGAAAAACATTAATTTCCATATTAAAAGATAACTCAGAATGCAGTAGCAACCAGTTGCCCAACTATGTAAGCCTAATTGGTGTTCGGTATAGGAAACTATACGAGTAGAAAATTAAAAGGTAGCAACAGCAACACGTAAGAACAGTCAGCCATTGTATTTTTTGCCTTTAGAAACGACGACGGCGTCATATCATACGGTTTATGGTAGTCATTAAAAGATTGACACGCAACTCGAAGGGGGTGATTCACTTCATAATTAATACAAGTTTGTGGCCGCTAATTACGCCTTACTCGTGCCAGACTATGAACGTTTATATCATTCAATTATTATATCATTTTATAATAAACGAGACGCCCAACCAAGGACGTCTACTCTCCAAATTTGGAAGATAAATAAGCTTAGGACGCCTTTCATAAAGTGGCCGATTTCTGTACCAAGCCGTGCAAAGCAAATTTTGAAAAAGCGTTTAGCGCCGATTCAATTTAATCAACGCAATACCTGTCGTTCGGGGACCGTATAACAAGGGAATTTTCCGATAAAGGCCCGATAAATAATCTCTTACTAGTAAAAGAGTTAAATTCATACGACCAATGCTTTATAAATCCCAGCAGGAAGCTTTCGCTCGGCTTGCACCTGGGAATTAGGATCCAGTATGGCCCCAAAATCAGTACAGTTCGAAACATTGTGCAACTTATGGGCATCAATGAGGCAACCAATAGCAGTCGGAACACCCTACACAAGGTTAATTGTTTGCATTTTTTCAAGTTGAATGACATATTATTGCGATTACACCAGACATCTTTCAAGCTATTAAGAGAAAGAATGAACTGGACAACGTCTGCAAACATAAGCACCTTTGGAGATTGCAAACAGGATGATAGGTCATACATAAGTAGATGAAGAAGTAGCAGATCCAAATGACTCCCTCGCGGAACACCAGACATGACTTGTATAGATCGTGATCTACAACACACATTGCATACGACCAATTAGATATGACTTAACGCACGAAACTAGTTTAAAAGGGAACCCAATGCTATTCAACTTATATAAAAGTAGTTTGTTGTCAATCAAAAACATTAGAAAAATCTCTCCGAAAACAACATTAGTTTGTTTACACTCCGAGAGTTCACTATAAACATTAAAAATAAGTTCCAGCAGACTGTGCTTCGCAGAGCTGTTTTTAATAAAACCACGTTGAAAGGGTGGTAAAATAAACAACGTGACGGTGTTCGCTAAACCGCCCAATTTAATGATCCCTCCCTAACTGTTAACCTTGTTTCCAGCACAGTGCTTATTTAGCGTTCTTTCCACAGCTCGGGGAAGTGTCCTTTTTATGGAAAACAATTGAATAAGAGTTTTAAAGGAATATATAGAATGTCAGCACAAACTGTCAAGGTGCAAGACGGTATATCATTTGGACCAGGCCAACATGGTGGAGCATTATTATGATTTTTAAAGCATTAATTTCATTATCAATATGAAACGATTCTAGATAATATGGATAACAGTGAACTGAGTCATCCATTGAAGCATAACAAGAAACAATCTCACTTTCAGTTATCATAAAGTCGTACATCGTAAGGCTAGATTTCTACATAACACAGTACACGTTGCCTTGATTTATATTAAGTTATATTATTATATATGATATCTCAGTTTAAACAAATAAATAAAAACGTTTTGTTTAACAAGGTTTCGGTACTAGTTAACCGTGCTATACGAGGGACGCATGTACACATATATATACACGTCTAAGAAACAATAAATAAACATGCTTAAATATACGAATTAAAGAGTAAATAAAAAGAAAAAAAAAAAAACAAATCGACGATCAAATGATAATTCAAAAATAAACCTTTTTTTTTCTACTCATGCACACATACACGCGTATATAGACATTATGTTTTAAATTGAAAAAATCAATATCTCGTGATTTTTTATTCTGCTGCTGTACTTTTAACATGTCTCGTCTTTAACGTTAAATAAATTTCTTCAACACAATTCTGTTATATGCATACATATATATGCGTGTGCGTTTTGAGTTCAAAATCGTTCAAGAAAGGTTAAAGCACTGCATACCTATGTAAATCATCGACGCATTCAACTTTAATCCTTCTCAAAACTTTTAATAAAATTAACGAATGGGTTGCGTTGGTATGCTTGTAGGTAAAGACTTTTGATCCATGATAAGATCATTTTTTTTTCCTCTTTGGATAACTTCAAAGCGCCGTTTTAAAGATGAAATAGAAAACAAAACAAAAAGTGGAAAAAATCAAAAATAATAGAAAATTTTTGTGTGGTTCTCAGACGATTACGGTATCAACCTTTTACGCGTTAATTGCGAAAATTAATCATTCTACTCCCAAAGATGGACTTTGCGATAAGTTTTCATATCTTTCTCGATTTGAGAAACATAAAAAAGGCTAATTAGTTCTAAGCAACGTAGCGAACTTTTTCTCAAAAGACGATAAGCAGTTGCTTTTTTACCTGCACATGATGTGTCAAACGGGTCGAGTATCGTAAGCTAATTGAAGGTTAAAAGTTGTACCGACATATTAAAAAATGAAAGTCTATATGGTGTACAAAGTTTACTCACCAGTTTTTCAGGACAGCTTTTCATTCCCGAAAAGTAGGCGAATGATATCGCAGTTGTACAAAAACAAAAACCCTTATGCCCATATGAAAGTAATGGGAGTCGGAAATGCTTTGCCAAATTTATTTTGCGCAACTTTCCAACCCTCATTTCCGATTTTCCGATTTTTAGCATCGAATACTCTGCTTATATAAATCACATCAAGGCCTAAGTCGACCATTGTCATCTTTTGACACATACTGAGGTTAAATGAATTATACGAAGGTTTGCATGAAGAAAATATCGGAAGAGATAGTGGAAATTTTTGGGAAAATATTTCGCGAAATTTCGTTCCGTCGATCTTCAAGTCTAAGGTTCTTGTACCTTTTGACACTCGTTCTCTAATAAGAGTGGCCAAAGTAAGGCTTAAACCGACTGTGATTGGCATTTGACGACTATTGAAGTTGAACTTCTCTACGGTTTCCAATAAAGATTTAGTAAAGTAGTCACGTGTTTGCTTTAGTTCTGTATGTACACCATAGACGACAATAAATTAGATAAATGCTATCGACAATAAGGAAAGTGGAAAGTAAACTACTCCGGCCTTTTCGAATGGTGGCAATAGCACTTAATCTTGTGATGAAAAAGTAGGAGAACATATGATACATTTTTTGCGGATATGAAAGCGTCTTATGGCTCTCTTGTGGATGTGAAGAAAATTTCTTCAAAAGAGAGACTATTCCGAGTCTGCTGCGGTCCTTTGCTACTTATCGGTCAGCTTATGGACGCCCTCGCGGTAGAAACTTTGTGGTTTCCAAGGGAAATAGTCGTCAATCCACTTTGCCGAGCTGCTGATCTGCTAAACCTGACTGTATCGCTCCGAATCAGTGTTACGAGATGTTCTCAATCCAAGTTGAAGATCACTTCCTTGATTTCTTTTGCTGGAGATGGATGGACATAAGCGAATTTCATCGTTTTGAAAGCGAAATTTTTTTTTGCACGTAAAAATTCCCGAACCATTCTCTAAGCATTTCAAAGTTTGCTACATTTAATTTCCCTTCAGTGCCCTTTTTTTCCAGTTTAAACAGGAAAAAAACGCGGTGCCGTAAATAACATCCACCTCCACGCGTTTTGATGTTCGCAGAATGGAAGCTTATAAACAATTGAAAATTTTACTGTACAAACACCGATATCTAAGCTATCTGTACCTGAGATTGGGAGAAAATTAAAGGTCAGGCCTGGTCTATTTTCTGAAGCAAGCAATTTCAGTGGACAGAATTCATCAGCGCACGTAATTGGCTGAATAGCAAAATGCCGTTTGGGGATCAAATAGTTCTACTTTCCGAAACGGGTTTGTTGGAGAAATTATTAACAATTCTCTCTCTTCCACATGATCGTATTTTCTTACCAAAATATTATGACCGTAAGCTTATTGAACATTATTTGTAAAATGCTCCACTTCTAGGGGAATTATGCAAATCAGAAAATTGTCTTGATTCGACCCATCAGAACCCATTTCATTCCATAGCGTACTTATCCAAAACCGACTAAGCATTACCAACACCTCTTCTTTGTCTATTAATCAGACAGGAAGTTAACCGCCCACTTTCTGCCTCCGCTCACTTCTTGCTTTGATATGGACGTTTGTTTTTCGAAAGTAATTACGAATCATCGTTAAATGATTCAACGGTTTGAGTTCTTGCAGCGATGGAAACTTGCAAAGGTCATTCAACAACAACATGCTTCCGCGCACTGATACGCTGGGGTATCCAGTGGTGTGAATTATAGCTGCACTTTTTTTTCCCGCGCTTGTCTCATTCGTTTTATCTGTTTAACGTCACAATGTCTCTTACATTTTTTATAATTATTTCTGACAATGACCGTGTCTGCACATTGCCCTGACTCTAAGTCAGACGGTTAGTTATAGAAAAAAAAAAATAATAATTTTTATATGCAGTGGATAGACAAAATAATATGAATGGTTGTGAACAGCTAGTGTGTACGATTTTGTCTGTCCCTTGCATGTATCTTTAATTTGAAATCAAAGCAAAACAGCGAAAGACATCAACGCAGTTCTTTTGTTTTATTTTAGACGTGGGTTCATGCCGTGTTTATTTAAAACCATGTAAAAATGCGATTCCGGACCAACAACAAATTTTTTGCCACTTCCCCCCCCATAAATTTGCTCTTACTTCACCGATAACATGAATAATCTTGGAAATGAATTTTAGAAAATAAAGTCATCAAGAGTTTATAGGTTATTGGATTAAATCAATGGTTTAACGTAATTCCAAAGATCCCTAGGCATTTTCGGAGATTACCCAATCATTACAGTTTTCATGTATGACATGTTGTAGCATTTTGCTGAACTCACATACCGTCCAACTCAAAATCATTTAATTTTTGTTACAAAAAATCAGTTATCACGTTTTTCGAACGTTTTCCATTGACGGTAACACACTTGGCTGAACACTTAGTCCCTATTCTCGACATTGCTGATCGATTTCCGAGGCAGTCTCAAAGGTCACTTCGGCTCTGCTTACTTTAGGCTCATTTTCAATTACCTTTGCCAAGTTACATAAATCAGTCTAGAAGCTTAACTTGATCAAGATAGTAAATTATCAGTATACTAACTAAAGTTACTTTGCAGCCATTGCGAACGGAACGAGGGGGGAAAATGAATCTATTCCATTGAAATATAATATAAAAATTTTTCAGCTTAAACTTATAAAGAATCTTTAATGTGCTGATTATCGGGAAATCGATTGAATAATAATAAGTTCTACAAGTTTATTCTTATACTCATCGGTCAAGCTGGTATATCAAGCCAGTCTATCATTTAGTAACCTATAAAGTTAAGCAAAAAAAATATGCATACATATAAGTTAAGTGTGTGTTTATTTTGCCCGCAATAAGACAGCACAAGACATATAAAAAGACGAAGAAGAAGAAGGGTAACTACCTTAATTATTTATATATATTTAAATATATTTTATTGACTTATTATTATTATTATTATTATTTATTTATATTGTATGCTTCGTATTGTTTTATACTTAATTTTTATTATTTATTTAATTTACAATTCTACACTTAAACGGTATAAACTATATTCACAAAATATCTTTACCACTACAACGATGCAACGAAATAAATGCTTAAGTACGCGCGCGCATACACACACACCACCACACACATACACACACACACACAGATTTAACGCAAATAAGTTTAAAACAGTTCAATAAATTCTCTTTAACCTTAATGGACTCGTTGTTGTGTATTGTTATTGTTGTTATAATTTTAACTCATCAAAAATTTTAAACACGTTGCGACATTTTGTCAATACCACTGTTGATGATCGATGATTTTTTCGTTTTGTTTTATTTGTAACATTCTATGAATATTTATTTGAATTTATACACGTTTTGATCGTTAAATCGCGTATTCATACACAAAAGATACCCTAAGAAACGAGAAAAGCAAATACAATAATAAAATAAAATTACATAAAACTCATACACGCTTGTAAGTTTCGCATACCTGTAGCACAGTAGAATAAATGTATATAAAAACAACTAATATATATATATATATATATGTATGTATAACTTTGTGTGTATATAATTTATGTAACATTATATGTTCAGGTTTGCCGATTAACTGTTTGTACGAGAATGCATTTGCGGTTGACTAGCTATGCTATGTTGTGTGTTGGTTTAGTTGAATGGCTGAATGTCGCACTTTATGGCCGACTATTTGATTCACTAATAACCTTGCAGAATACGATTTTGGTCTTGGACTTGACAATTTAGATATTCGTTAACTTTGTCTGTCGATTCAATGGTTTTCTTTTTTCAATTTTGTGTAGCTTTATTTTTATCTTTTATCTTTTATGTTTTTTTTTTTTTTTATTTCTTTTTCAAACATAAATAAATACTAGCGCATGCATGCTTGCGCAAATCTTTTTGTAAAATTGCACATAAAATCGCAAAGAAGAGAAGGCTAAGGATGAATCGTTTTATTGCATAAAATCCAATACAAATAAGATTTAGATCAAATAACTGATTTTCAAATCTTGAATATCTTGGTTGTATATAATAACAAAAAAAAAAACAAACACACGTATACATACATGTAACACAATTTTAGATCAAGTTTACATTGATTGAATTCATTACCAAATCGGTGTTCATCTCTTACCATAAAGATCTTTAACATTTCTTTCCTATTCTGGCATATCATGTAATAAACACAATATAAGGGATAAAAGCTAATGTCAATTATGAATTATATATATGCGAGGTAAACCGTTACTCATTCACATAAACCAACGCATGGTTTTTACTTTTACGAGAGACGGCCAAATGTGTAGCTGTCTCTGCTCTTACATGATTTTCAAAAGAAAACTTTATCATTCTCACCAAACTACTGGAATTAGGAGTAATGTCATCGCTTTTATGTTAAACTCTTCTTCTTTCCATAAGCACTTTTAACCTAGCTAAGAATTGCGACAAACTTTCACTTGGACAGAAGACATAACTTCCGTAATTCTTATCCCTTCTTAAATGTTTCTATTGGTCTATTATGGCCTCTCTTTAAAAGTGCTACGTTCGAGCTTTCAGTAAAAGTATAAGGCGTTCCCTTGAAATGTGTGTGCATAAAACATCTCTTTGAAGCTTTAGAAAAATCGACTGCTTCGCCAAATAAAAGTCGTTGGTGGGTAGCGACGGTTTTCCTTCTTAATTCGAAGAGTTTTGTTTCGGAAGACTGGCTTATGATATCGCAAGCATAAATAGCCACGACATAGGTTAGGCCAACTCTTAAAGCTGAATGGGACTTCTAGACATATCGGAATGATATAGCCATCGGAGGATAATTGAGGCAGAAAGATTAATTGTATTTTCCGCACGGAATATTCTGCTCTAGAGATAAGAGCAATAGTGTCTAACAACAGACTACACTTTGAATAAATGGAACGTTTTGAGTGTAGTCAATACTTTGAGGAAAGCTTCAGAAGCCCCATAGACTATGTATATTTTTAATCAGCATTAATTTCTGAATCAATTTAACCCGTTCTCTACCAGGATCCTTGACTTCGTCCATCACACCCAAACATTCTTTACGTGATTATATAAAAACAATTGGAATAGTTATTACGTATGTGTAGTTAAAGCATTCTGAAAAAGCAAACCTTCTTTTAAATTGAGACAAATATCTGACACTGGATTACATATGAAAACTAAGTGTTCCATAAGTTAGAAGAACTCATGGGATGAAACAAAGATTATATAAATATGAAATTTATTTTATTTCGTATGACAAAAATTAAAACATTTATCAACACCCAGTGCAGTCGGTTGTACAATTTTGATGTTGCAAAGCTCATAGGAGTGGAAAGTAGAGTTTTCTTTTTATGTAATGACATCGTACATTTCACCGTAATAACGTCACATATATGTGAAGTTGGGAAGTGGTAAGAACAGCTGTGTGATATATATGTATCGCTTGACGGGGAAAGGCTTAGCCATCTGCCTTTGCCGATCTATCCATTTGTATAATGTCTGTAGTAAAAATTCTTCCAGTTGGGGAAATGAACCTATCAGTTACAAATTTGGCAGAGACATTTTAAAATACCTATAGAAAAATGGATAAAATCAACACGCCCCGACGATATTACAAAACATTAAAACTTTATTTTTTTTTGCTTTTTATATATAATATAATTTCCTTACTTGTTTCTACATAGTTGCGTCAAATTTCATATTGATATTGCGATCGATTGGACCAATAGGAGCTGGCTACGTTAAGAACTATTTAAAATCTCAGGATTATTAACCACAGTTGCAATTGTAAGCCTTTCTAAACGAGCGATTGAATACAACAATTTTATGTAAATAATTTGCTAACAGGATGGAGGTGAGGAATGCTTTGAACGTCTCGGATATCCATTATCTGAGACTGATTTATTTAACAAAGAATTTTATTGCCAAACTCGAAACGGATAGAAGAAGAACGCACGCGACTAAATCGTGAGTAAGATATAGGAGATTTTTTGTGTAGGCTGCTTGATCAAAAAGTAACAGGAACATTTTCGAACTTCAAATTTGCGCTTAAGAAGACGTTGAAAAAAGCCGTCTACAGCAGCAGAACGGTAGAGATTTTTCTTAAGAACCGTTAGAAAATCTGCCAGTAAATCTTCTACTCGTTTCAAGGCAAAAGGAAAAGTCGTTACGCATGATATTCCAGTTTCTTCAATGAACTCTTTAACGATGATTCTTCTACTATGGACCGCAATATCTTTAACTTTTTGCATATACCTCAGTAGGTGTGAATGTGGCATAAGTTTTCATTTCATCTTCATCTTCCTAGAGTTTGTAGTTAACATAAACTCGCGACTGTAACTTGCTCTAATGGCCAATGGACTTTTTTTTAGCATTGTCAACATTGTGTAGTGAAGTAAGCATTGGGTTCCCATTTTAACATCACATTGCAAACAACCCATTTGATGGCACACTTCCCTTAATGGAATATGCTGAAGCAAGTGTTGCTTATCCAGCTACTAACGAAGCTTTGGAACGGCTTACAAATTGTCACATTTCTAGGAACCTGACCAACATCCATAAAAAGAATCCATTAGGAGAGACATATATAAGCGCTCGCAATTTGTAGATTCTCGTTACTTATTGATCATCTTACCAAGATATTTCTTAAATGCATTTTCAAGCGTTACAAACGAAACAACAATGCCAGTGTACTTCTATTTTTCACTGAGTTTTATAACAACAAGAACTCTCTTTGAATTTCACTTACCTGTAGGAAATTAGAAAACGGCGTAAAGACAAAAAAAAAAATTCAGATTTAGGTTTATATTCTCGTTGCCTGCGCAGCTAAGCTTTTCATTTAAAAGAAACGTTAAGATGCCATCAAAATTTTTTGTAGTTTCGGCAGAACTTGTTATGACCAGCCCCGCGGATATTATCGAAATTGTTTGTTATGCAGATTCTTTTTGCAATATTTACTTTCATATATATATATTCACGTTTACATTCACATTTTTCTATATATGTGTTTAAGCTTTTGAAAATTTCAACCATTAACTCAATTATCTTAAATGATATTTTGCTCTTTTCTAGAATGTGAAGGTGTAGTGACTAGACCTGTCAAATATGATGGCATACCTAAGTCAAATGCCTTTCCTAAATAATTACTTATGTTCGTACACACACATATACGTATGCAGGTAGATAGAGACAGCGACACAGGCAGACGATGAATACATTGCTGTGTGATGATTGCCCGTATGTAATACCGTTGCTGGTTGTGCGACAGTCGACAGTCGACAGTCACACTCGGCCCACAATTCCAACAAAAATTAACGTCAACAATGCTAGCAACAGTACGGAGTAACTACAAAAAGAGCAATAACAATATTAACAACAACAACAACAACAACAACAAGAATCTAGTAAAAGCAATAGCTGCGTTGGCTCTTATCAAATGGCAGCAGCGCAGTTGACTTTTCTATACGAAGCTTCAGCGAGCTTTGTATTTGCTCTGACTTTTTGCTACGGTTTTTGTTTTCATTTGTAATTGTTGTTATTGTTTCTGCATACGTATATGCAAGTACATATAGGCATGTGTATGCTTTATTGTTTTTCTTATTGTCATCGTAAGAGGCGAAATGGGAACAGTCAACAAAAGTCAGCAACACCAAATGAACTAAAAAAAAAGAAAAAAAAAATGGAAAAACGATTGTATGTTGTCGAACTTGTTGTCGTATTTGTCGTACTCTACTCTACTCTACTCTACTCTACTCTACACTACTCTACTCTATACATATGCATATGAAAAATATGTACAGAAAGAAGTACCTATATAGATGTATACCGTCTTGTATATATAAATATATACACACATATATATATGTGTGTGTGTGTTTGTATGCGTGTGTGTATGGGCAAGTGTGTATTACGAGACGTGTTCTTAAATGCGCACTAATATCATCTGAATCATGCGTGAATGTTTTATATTTTTATTTATGGAACTGTTTAGTCAGCCAATCAGTCAGTCACACATGCGACCTGTGTATGTCTCTTTAAAAAAAAAATGTTTTCATTTTTTTTATGTAACTTTATTTATCTTATATTATTTACCCAGCCATAAGCACAAACATACGCACACGACACGCACACGCACACACACACACACACACACATTATTTGCTCTCAGTTGTTTGATTTATATTTGTTATATATTTTAATTCGAACTTTAGTTTTCTACTTCTCATTGTGTATGCGTAACGGTGGGTTTTGCCTCACTTGTGACAAAAGCCTACAATATAGTGCCCTCTTGATATTAACTCACTCTCTCTCTCTCTCTCTCTCTCTTTTATTTGGTGATGCATATTACCTTACACTACGCTAACTCTTCTTATACGATGTCGTAGATCAATCGTTGCTAAGTGAAAGAGAGCAGAATTTACAATTGCTCGTGTGTGTTGACGTACTCAGGAGTCACTCGATGTATATGTCGGTTTTTAGAACACAGCGATAACTAAAGTTGTCGAAGGTTTTGAACTTTTCAACTTATCGCATTTGCGATGAAATAACAAAACAAAACTTATTGTACGGAATGTACGTGTATATGTGTTTTTTCTTTTTTTCTGTCGCTATTAAAAATTGACTTTCGAGATTTTCTAGTGTAGTTGTTGCAGTCAGCTTGTGCGTATACAATATAAGTTCGATATGTGATTGCTAATAAAATCGATCGTATTTCGTTTCTATTGCCTTAACGTATTGTGTGCGTTTTAAAGAAATGCGGTAACCAGAGTGGTGCGCATCTTTTTATATCCAACAAGTAAAACCATTATTGTGGGCCACGGCCTTTCATAAAACTACCCTACACAACTTCGCTTAATGCAGTTAAGGATATAATGACTTTTCAAGACAAGGCATTAAGCGGAAAGTAGTAGGGAAAGTCGTCCGATCTGAACCATTTTCAGTAGCGCTCATCCTTGGCCCAAAAACACACTGGTGTAACGAATTTCAATCAAATATTTCAAAAATTACAATCTATAAGCTGAACACAATCCATAGATGGACAGTCAGACAGGGAGCTTACATTTTCTGAATCAATCTGACTCTGAATTAGTCTGTGAAATAAAAAATAGGTTTATGTCAAGTCCTTTTGGTTCTTGTATACATCCGCAGAACTTTATATGCTCTTGTATTACAAGTGGCGTAGGGTATAAAAATCACGTATGCGAACATATTCATATAAACTCGTACTCCTAACGACCACGTGTTACGCATGAGAATTACATTTAGTTGTGAACACTTTACGATTCGATGTAGCGCAGCTTCTTTGTCCATACGTCCTTGTATTAATCCTAAATTTTAGTTAATGGCTGTGGGCGGAGTTTGAAAGTAAACGTAGTTCATCTGTTACGGATAAAATACGGTGAACAAAAACGACAATGATCAGGGTAAAACAGAAAGCAACTGTAACTTGTATCCTGCGCAGCGGGAATTTATGGATAGGTGCACGGGGATTATCTGAAATTTTTTTGCTAAAAGCAATTCTGAACATCCTACAGATGCAGGTATGACTGAAGAATGATAACGGATATCATGAATTCCTCCCAAAGCAAAATAATATTTTTTTACTTATTTTAAGTATTTAAGTGAAATATTTTCCTACTAAATATCAGGCGCTGATAAGCTTCTATTACAAGTAATAAATACAGTCTGATAAGAAAATTAGAAATCTTATGTCAAGTTTAGGTTAAAGTATCACACCGACAATTCGGTTTAAGCTGCTTTATGAAATAAATTTTTTTCGAATTAAGAGGCGCAATACTGTCATGGGGGCGCGAAATTAAAAATGTTTCCGAGTTGATTTACGAAGGGCCAAGCAATGTATTGCAACAAATGTTTTTGGAAATGATTTTACATTCGTTCAGATATTTAAAATAATTCGTTTAATAATCATTTAAGCAAAAAATGAAATCGCAGCAAATTTTCCTAAATAAACATTTTTCCAAATGATCTTCTTGGTCATATCTTAAATTTTAACCAATTCTTCTTCTTCTTAATAATATTGTCTAGTGAAATGCTTACGATCTTTTGAAAATATTCATTTAAAAAATGTAGTGATTTTAGTAAAAAAATTTCTTATATATAAAGATATTAAAAATCTCCGTTATTACCGTAATCGAATATTCTTAAGGTGAGTCAACCAAAAAAACTTTACATGTTATCCCTAGAGAAATTTATTATTAAGACTATGCTCTAAAGCAAGCATCGTGAGCGTTTGCATTAAATTTCAATTATCTATCTATTTGGACTTATAAGGTTTTAGCTTCATGGAAGGCTGGAAATACGGATCAGTTTAGTGTGATAAATGCAACTAATAAAGTTATTAGTTAGCATTAGAACATAACTTCGATATAGTCCCTTTCAAATCAACGCATTAATTAGAATTGCCAATTTTTTCTATTAAATATCGCTAGTGTCAGTCAGCGCGTCGATCGGGAAGAACTGATTAGCGAAAATATTTGTAACGCTGCCTCAGCAGCGAAAAGCTAAGAGCATATATGCAGGTTCAACAGTCCACAATAAACGAACCGACGGACAGACGAACGGACGGACAGCATTAAAATGGCCTCAATGGAATATGGATGTACTTTTCGAGGCTTCCAATGTGCATTTTTCAATGCCCTGTCAATTTAACGACTGGTATAACTTGCCTCTTCGTCCGTGGGCATAATATTCTGATTTCATGGCTTTTTAACAGATATATAATCAGGAAATTTCACGAAAGTTGAATTTTGTATAAAATATATATATTTTTCTCTTTTCTTCTTTTCTTATTTATCAAAGACAATTGATACTTATGTGCATTAGATCTGCGAAATAAATTCTATGAAAAACCGTAGCTATGAAAAATATTGAATCACTTTGGCGAGAAGACAATACTCTGTCCATGATGCAAAGCAGTAAAGCAGTAAAACGGTTAATACGAAGTGGTACGAGCAAAAAATTGATCGATTGATGAAAATGTGGAAAAAGGCAAACCGCAGCCATTTTTTCACAGACGTTACTTTGAAAGCTTTTAACTAGGAAATACTAGTCCATGGAGCTTACTGAAGATGAATCTTGCTTCGTTCCTATTATCACGCACTTGCTGTTTCGTAGGAAGATGTTCATAATAAAAAGAGAAAATTTTCACTGGCACACTATCCGCATACACTTTAAAGAGATTGCAACGCACTATTCCCACTAAACAGTTTGAACGAACGGAAAGCATTGGAAAGTTTGATGTAACCTGTTGTTCATTAGCGGATATAAAATCTTTATTACCTAATGTTTTAATATAAATGCGAAAAAGAAATTTCGATAAAGTTTGGTTTTGAGTTTCTCTTCCTGTATACCTCTCTTTTTATCTATCATATATTTATATAATTCATACAAATCGCTATAATTTGGCGAGAGTTTGACGAGATTTCTTTCTTACCAAATCAGTGCGTAGTCTACACATTCTTCACTAAATGTTAATAATAATAATAATAATAATAATGATAATAATTGCTTTACCCTCTTTTAGTGAGTGGTAGAGATAAGCAAACAATGACGACGAATTGAACTGAACTGAATTGAGTTGTAAACGCCTTCATTATGTACGAACAGACAATCAATTTGAGAAAAATGTCAAAAGATCACAAAGACAAGATGACATTTTGCTGAATTTTGCATATAAGAAATCACAATAAATGCCAACGTCAGGATCAACATCATCATCATCATCATCATCATCATCGTCATGATCATTGCTGTCGTCGTTATGCAAATCAAATCGATCGATCGACGGTTATAAATTTTTGGCGAGACATAAATCGTTGTATGGGCTCTTTTCGCTTCTAAAAAATCAATTGTCAGATAATTGTCGAAGCATTCGTACTATATAGCAAGCAGTACATGCGTATTTATGTTAGAACATAACAACAACGATGACAGTAACGTACCCAGATATAATTGCAAGCTCACATGTGTGTGGGGGCAAGCAGTGAAAGAAAGAAAGAAAAGAAAAAAAAATTGAAAATCGCTTCAACTAACGGTGACATTTTTATAGATATATAACTAATAGAGACACAATACATACTTGAAGAGAAGTGCTAAACTTGAATTTCCTTAGTTATGTGTATTGAAGAAATCTTAAACAATGATGCAACAGGTTGGCTTTGTATTTCAATGCAATTCAATGCTCGCTTGCGTAGAAGCATAAGCCTTTGCTTGCACGTACGAATACAAGAAAAACATACTCATTATTGCTATCGTGAAACGTTTGTGTGCCATATCTAGACTTTTGTAAACGATACTTGTACGGGTATCTACATGGCGCAACAGAAAATGTAGATTAATTCAACTCGACTGATGTGATAGCTGGAAACTTGAGAAATCGACGCAGTGAACTTCGAGGCGAAAAAAATTATCAAAAAAATAAAATTCATTTCGATTCTAAATAAAAAAAAAATTGTTGCTATTACTAAATGTTCAGATGCTTGTACACACCTAGCTAGCTAACTATGCCACCTTTGTAGCTGTAAATATATTTAATATGTTTTCTTACTAATTGTCGATTAACTTTGCAACTGCCACCACTTTATCGTCGCATAGTAATTTGGTCATCCTAATTGCACCAGGCAGCCTCCTTAAAGTGTACCTGACTTTATGAACATGGTAAAGTATATTCCATCTTCGTTTCCTCTTAGACCAATTCTTTCAGATCGAAGACTCGGAATATATATTTTGAAAAACGTGAGTAATCTATCCATTACTTGTATAATCAAATACCAAAACAACGTTTTCCACTCCCACTTTCCACTTTAGTGCTTATATCTTCCACAGCTAAATTGAAAATTGTAGACTAAGAAATTATTGAAATTGTGCCTCAATCTAACAAATAGTGATTTTGAGGCACTCAGAGTTTTCTAGGCAGTAACTGAACAATATTTTCCGCTCATAACACGCTCATGCGTTTCTTATTCACTCTCTCGGTTTAAAAATGTGCTAAATAATATGTGTTTGCAGTTTAGATAGACGATATCCACTATTTACTCAAGATTGACTTTCTCATTAGCTTTTACTCCTTTCTAAATGCAACGGATACCGTTGTAGAAATCGTAACCGTCACTAACCGCAATCACGAACTATTTAAGAAATTTTCTTTTAACTTTGCAAAAAAATGCTCAAAGCATCTGTTATCAGTCTATTAATTTGTTAACTTTAGTATGAATAGATGTCTACAAGCGCCCCACAAAAAAGGCAACAAGACTCATTTGTCTATTAAAGTGTATTTCATATAACTACTACAGCTGCATGAGGTGCATTTCCTATGCTAGCGCCGAAAGAACATAAATAGTTATCAACTATTTCTCCATTTGAGTTTATATGTCTGTCTGCATTTGATTAATTATAATAAAACATTTAATTTTTATTAATTCAACAAAAAAAAAATATATATATATATATTTAAATAAGACAAAGCGAACAATTAAATACACTAAACTACCTCAACGTTATATATGTGACGACTTTTCAAAATACATGTTATATACAAATTGAATGGATGAAAAGAAGACGGACAGACAAGCTTAGATAAGTATAGAAAGTGATTCTAAATCGATCGGTACAACAAAAGGTGGGTCTGTATTAAGTTCTTCTACGTGTTGTCTACACCCGTACAAACTTAATATACCCGGACTAATAACACATTTACTGCTCAGATGTTTTAATATCATTTTATTTAAGATTTACTTTGGTCACTAATAAAAAATAAAATTAGCCAAAGAGAAGGTCAACCATCCAATTAAATGCAACATAACTTATTCACTTTATCAAAAGCTTTCGCACTAACATATTACTGCGAATAATACTCGATATAGTGTGCGTAGTGCTTCTAATGACTTCTCTCCAAACTGTAATCCTTCTTTCCCATTAAATGAATTCTCACTTGTCTTAAGAACTTTCTATTATATTCTATTATTGTCCGAAAATGTGATATACATATATTTAAGTACCTTTGACTTGCGGAATTAAAATGACGTTGACCTTATCTTGAGGGCAAAATTTCCATATAAAAGTCCAACGCAGGATTTACAGAATAAAAGTTTGTCGTGGAAACCGTTCGCGGCCTTGTAATTTTAGTAGATCTCCACAACGATACTTTGAACAAGTTATGTATTTATACCTTAAGGAAGAAAAAGAAATGGGTGTAAACATTATAGACGGGCAAAGTCAAGCATTAAAACTGCACTACTTCGTCATTTGTTTTCTTGATTTTATACTATCAACCAAATTTTGTCTATGCGTAAAGGCATACTTTTCATGGTAGCCTTTATATGGGAGGGTACCTAAAGCGTGAATTTACGCGGCCCATATATTTCAAAATTTAGTTTCTTGTCAAGACCTATCTGTCTTTCTTCGGCATAAGGTATAAAAAGTTGGACTTTTTTGCTATATAAAGGCACTTTTCGCGAAGCCCTTTACACGAGCCAAGGTTAAAAAAATGGACCAACGTGGTCCAAATTAGATACAATTCATTTCTATGCCAAATTACTGTTTAAAAATTAGATCTTTATGCTACGACAAGGCTTAAAATAATTATGCCAGAGTTGGTGCAAAAGATTGGCTCCTTCGATCCAAACTTTTCACACCACTTTAGTAAGTTTACTTACTGTTATTCGGTGACTTTTGTCGAGAACTTTTAAGAACTGCCAACTTTTTACTAGAGCAACTTGCTCAATATTAAGCCGTATGTAGGGACTAATTGCAAAAATAGTTCAATCAAATCCATTTTAAATCAAGTTCATATTTGGCCTAATGTGAGCATACCAAATGTCGAGAAAACGTCTCAAAATTTGTCACCTGTACGCTGTGCGCATAAAAACGTATACAAATATTTCGGTGGAAGTCGATCAAAACAGTGACTTCACTACCATGACTTTGGACAAAGTCTATTTTTTAAATCCTAATCGGCCTATTAATCTGATATAGCCCAGCGCTGGTATGTAACAGCTTTTAATTCGGTTTTTTGCTATTTTGAGAATTCGAATAAACCTCAGATTCAATTGCAAGCTGACATGACTAACAGTTATTTAGAATCGTAGACCTAAAGGCTTTCAAACTCTGTTCGTATTACAGATGAGAAATCAAAGTTCGTTTAATCTTTCACCTGTCGTGTCAATACAGGAGCTTTAAGAAGATCCTTTGATATTCACTGTGTAATGAATAAATCCCACAAGGATTTTGTATACACACTATTCAAGAGTGAGGTTATGTTACTATTTTCGATGTATGTGCAACAGCAATAACGATAAACAGCCGCTCTTTTCCCGTTGGTTTCTTCCTCATTTAAAGATGGAGGCCCAAATAATGAAGCGCGTAATATTTAGGGGAATTTACGGGAAATGACATTTTTAGAGAAATTTCGAAATAAGAGAGTTTTGAAAACAAAAATGCAGGCGATTGAACTTTTTCGCTATGCCCATGATAGGGCAGGCAGCGGAGATTTCCCACTTAACGATAAAAATTTTATGTATTTCAAAAAAAAAAAAAAAAAAAAACGGGCGTAAGTTTTCAATACAAACTAATTGAAGCCACCACGATAAGTGAAATACTCGAAATGTTATACAAGTTATAGAACAATTCTAAAGCATAAGCCGTAAAGTTTAATTGCCGTATATGATCATCGTTTAGATATCCAAAAGCTTACCTCTAAGAGGCAACGCTTGCGCATAATGCTACTTGCTTATGCATGCAAGTAAACATTACGGAGCAACGACTAGCAAAAACAATAGTACAACATACGGAACATAACAGCGTTTTCCTTGTTCTATTTCCTAGAACACGGCATTTTCGGTTCATTGTGGAGCCATTTGCACATAAGGCACCTGAAAAATCAACCAACCATCGGAAAGTAACATGCAATGACTGCGCACCATCGCAAAGCAAAAAAAAAATAATTCAAAATGCAAAAAAGAAATCATTGAATCTAAGACTAATTAATTTATGATCCTCGAAACAATCGCTTTGAAAAGTAAATGTCTAGCAAATGAAAAAAACAAAAAAACAACAAAAAAAACCATATAAGCTTAATAGAAGGTAGTATTGGATAATTGAATGGGAATCGATTAAAAAATTTCTTACACTTGCTTGGGCTTTGAAACGACTTTGAAGATTTTAATAAACTTTATATGTGTATCTTTATGTGTATGTGTATGTTCATATATGTGTGTGTTTGTAAGGTTTAATGAACATATGTACACATATAAGAGCATGCAAACTACCATTGACTTGAAATGGTTAATGACCACTGCCAGAGATGTGAAGAACCCATGCGCTAATTAATATTTAGTTCACGTTGTTGAGTTCAGTGTCGGTTAAAGAAATTCAAGCAGTAAAAAATATGTAGCAAAAAATCAAAAAAAAAAAAAAATAATAAATAAATAAAAATAAAAAAATGAATGCAACGTTATGCACTAGCGCTGTCCGAAGTATACACTACTATGGCGATGGCAACAATTCAAGATCAAGCAGAAGCCAAATGAGAAACACTTTTCAGCACGACATTACAAGTATGGATGGTTAGCTGGTTTGTTTAAATGAATGAATGGGGTTGGGCTACGTTCGTACATATATATATATATATATATAAATATATATAAATATATATATATATATATACACTAACGTTATAAAAGGAGAGATCATAGATCGCTAAGGCTGTTGTTTGCTGATTTGTCAGATTGCATGCGATGATTTTACTGCAATGGCTGTGTCTAAACGAACACCTGTTTTGCAGGAATCTGGTGCAGTGCACATGCGCATGCGCCACCTCATCATCATCATCATCATCATCATCAGCATCATTATCATCATCATTGCTACCATTAGAGGAGTACATAATGTTTTCAATAAGAAAACATGAGTGTGTGCGTGCTAATGGCCGCCGCTTTATATACACGTTGATATAAATCATTCATTCCATCCATCCAGCTATCGTCAAATTAATACACCTACAGCTACTGCTCTCCTTTTAACATTTAAGGTCTACCCCTGGACCTCAACATGGTGGCAATGAAATCGCTTTTATTACTCTTGTTACTAAATTGCAGCATAATGAAAGCATACTATGTTTGCAATTCCGTACGTAATGTTTGGAAATTGACATAGAAGATATTAAAATATGTATGTTCAATGTATGTTTAACGTCCCATCTGTGTTTGTGCTCTCATACGTAAAGAATTTTAGCTACGGCCCGATTCGCTAATAAAACGTTTGTCAAATATAAGAAGAAACAGTCAGGAAACATTCAGTCGTGACCCAATCTTTTATACCCATCACTGTTATCCTAAAAACGACAAAAAAATATAAGAACTAAATTTTCATGGTCTATAATAGGGAATCAGTGCGGCCGATATTTTCTATTTTCAAAATAAAAGTTTTTGTCACATAGGCGGTCGTCTTAGGCGTGTCCTTCAAAAAGTTTTAATCACTTCCAACTTCTTCCGCAAATTTTTTAGGCGATGTCTCCATTTTAGCAAAAAGATGAATGTTCACCACGCATACTACACAGTTGCATTGATGGACAGGTGGACAAAGGAACAGACACACATGCTTAGGTGCATTCCAAATTTAAAACTGGCCAAGAATTTATGTGCTTTATGGGGTTTTGGAAATTTGTATCCGCACTTTATAAGGGCATTGAAAAAAGAATTAAATTTTGAAACACTATAATATTGGGTAGGCGGGGTCAATTTTTTCCATTTTTGTGCACAGATGCTACAGCATCGCCTATACAATATTTTATAAGTAATGAGCAACGACACAATTTTTCATTCCCTTTGAAAAACAGAGGTTAGTCTACGTGGTGCTGTGGGCGTGTGCTTCGACCGATTTAGCCCGTCTTCAATCTGCGAGCAAGAACTTCGAATGTTACTGCCAAATGTGAAGCCGATAGCTTCATTTTTGCGGCCACGAGAATGTTTACAACAGACATTAGACAGACGGATAGACGGCCAGACGGACATGCTAAAATCGATTTAAAAATTGATGCTGATCAAGAATACATATACTTTGTAGGGGTCTCTACTGCTTCCTTTTGGGCGTTGCGTACGTTTTGACAAAAGGGATACACCCGTCATCTTTCGGTGATGGCTAGAAAAACAGATATTAAGTTTTGTAATACAGCTTGGAACAATTAAGGAAACCAAATAAATAGTAATATGTGTTTATTTATACACATAGATATTTCTTTCAAGCTCTTTTTTATCCATTCATTTGTTCCTTTCGAAAACAACCCATTTTGGTAACACTGTGTTAACTCTTGTATACGGAATAGAGATCTTCAGGCTTTTTGCAGCCATTCTCGCCATGGTGCCATAATTAGCAGCTGTGTACACCGTCCTGGTAGGCTTTCTAATACAAAATATTGTCAGTTTGATCAAGCAGTTGATCCTATAACACATAATCAATCACAATCGTGGAGCAGGTGACAGACAGACAGCTAGATGCGTTTAGTTTGTGTAATAATTTTTATGTTATCACATTTTATTACTGTTATTATTATTTAATTATTCTACGCTTTTAATTTTAAATGTGCAATTTCCTGTTACATTTCCTTTATTGAACTTTACAAATACATCTGAGAAAATATGCTTTGTAATCCTCGTCTGCCTGCAAAAGTTGTAATGTTATCTTAGATTTGCTAAATGTGTTTATTGTAGTGCGAAAGGAAATAAATAAAATAATAGGACCTAAATAAATAATAGTTTAAGGAGATCCAAATTGGCAGCTAAATCGTCTGAATACCGAAGGGCTCCATAAATAGGCTTGCAATCTGGCATTGCTTAAGTGATCTGACAAACTATATCCATTGATACATTCCGGTCTTAAAAAAAGTACCGACAGTAATAATTAGAATCTATCGCGTTGCTTGGAGCCAACAGCCTATGGCAGACGATGTCTTATCAATCTTTAGCGTTTCAACAGTGTCTTCTCTGAATATCTCTTTCTTTGGATTTCTTCATTTTGTTATTCATTAGCAATGAACAGTTTGAAAGGTGCTGGGCTCTTTCTTATCATATGCCTTTGTGAAGGGCTAACGCCTTTATTTGATTACGAAATTACCGACTATTTTGTCGAACATATTTGCAAAAGATCAATCAATTTATTGAAACATGTTTGTACATTTGTTGATTTACCTGAGAAAATGTTTCAAATAATTTGTTGAAAACGAATTCATGTCAAATCTCGCGCCTAAATCGCTTTTTTATTATAAGACCTCGTTGGATGTACGCCAACGGACTCCTAAAAAAATCGTATAGCTTTCTTTATGGAATGTTGTTTTAGTTGAAATTTGAAGTCAATCAACAAAGAGTTGAAGCCGCTTGAAGTGAGGCTGATTCGCAAAACATAACTTTGAGAAATATGCATTTAAAGCTTTAGCCAATAGATTTTGAAAAATATTTTCGATTTAACTTAAAGCTGCGCTACCATACGTCTATCTTCCCGTTCGAGTAGCGAAATTTGTTTACAAAATATTGTAAGCTGATGCCGTCTATTATCAAAAAGCGGAATCAAGACTAAACATGTCTGTCTGTCCGTCCATCTGTTCGTTTTGTTTTCTTACGTCCAAAGTATAGGTTTCGATTTTTCAGACATTTTGATGAAATTTGCTCCATCGAAATGGTTTGACTCACGAGCGAACTATTCGAATCGGAGTAGTTTTTTGAACACTTCCCTTAAAACGTATTATTTGGAAAAGTCATGTGGTACATAATTGTAGGCTCTGGCCCATTTTTTTATTTATTTTTATTTAAAGCATTTGCGTGGAATTTAAATTTCAACTGACTGAAGGTGATAACTAAAAGAATATTTTTATACCACTAACAGTTCACCTCTAAGAAAAGAGAAGTAAATTTCCTTGCTGGTATTATTTTGATCCTGAAAAAAAGAAACAAAGATTCGATTTCACTTTATTTAGGTATATATTGTTAAAATGGAGTTAGAAATGAAGAGACACGGAACGTTTTTTCACCATTGAAACGCCATCGCATAAAACTTAAAAACGTTTATCATAAACATGGTATGTTCCTTAATGAAGTGGGAGGCACTTTTCGTCGTCTTCCAGCTTCATACGTCGAATGTCCGATAACACTCACTCTGCTCTACTAGGACTTGTACGCAATGATATTTGAGACAATAACAATTTCATAAGCAATAGGTTCAATATTTTCAACATTATAGGATAATGTTGTCAATAATTTTCTTATTTCGTGCAATATCAAGAAGAAATCCAATCCAAGTCTAATATATATTCTTCGCCGTTATCGCAAACGTTGCATAGTATTTATCTTTATACGTTTTTAGTGTGTAAGGCGAATATAAGCTAAGAAACCTGAGAAACATTCTAAGCTTTCCTCATGCATTTGGCAGCAAAAAGGACTTGACTTTAATTTTAGATTCGAAATCAGGTAATAAAGTTTCATGAAAACGTCTTACGACTTTAGGACAAGTTTATAAATACATATAGACGAATTCGCAACCACATTACACATCCACTACATATATAGTTACATAGAAATTTATCTGATGCAATTTGTTATGACTTTAACTACACTATGAACTGGTTTCTTATGCTTGACTTTAGTCTGATGCGAAATGTATGCGTTGCCTTTTTAAAATATGTTTGCAAACGTTCACTAGTTTGTCCAGTTCAAAAGGTAGAGAGGTGTTAATACTTTATCAATTTGATTTTTTTGTATTCCACTGTCTTCATTATATGCTCCTCAATATCTCAGTAACAACTAACATCAATTAAGACGACACTGTCAGTTTCAAGGAAATTTGAAATAATTATCTTCACATACCTTTATCCTTGGATGGATGGATGGATGGATGGTTGGTCTAATGCATTCAGAAAATTGAGTTAAAGATAAAAACAAAAAAAAAACATACGCCATTACGACATTGTTGCAAACGCATGCGTACACAGATGTACGCTTCTGCTTGTTGTAAATTTTTTATGTTGTGCTCTGATTTCATAAAGATTCACTGAAATATCAATTAAGATGCATGTACCGTTAAATTGCGGTATTATCGTTTCGTTTCACTGCTTACCAGAATAACTGGATTGCATTTTTTCTATTCAACACCTTGAAGCAAACAAAAAAAAAGAAAAAAAAAAAAAAAACAAATAAATAGAAACGCACTATGATTGCTTTTCACTCTAAACGATTGTAATCTGCTAAGTGAAGAAAAAGCATGATTTCTAAAAGTTAAAAAAACCGTAGCCTCAATATCGCCACAATTCCATAAATATAACAGGTCACAACAAATTAGATGCTATACAAGTGGGCAGAGCTTAAGGAAAAACTAAAATATTCGCTGAAAGCCATATTTAGATTTTCACGATGCACGACGAACGATGCAGACTGTAGTACAGATGTTTCTTAACACGTTCGCTGGCAAACTGCTTGTGAGCAAATGGCATTTACACACACTACGTGTGCTATTTTCGGTACACATTAACGAATTTAATAACTTAAAAGAATTAGTTCGTTCTTTTGGCATCGCATGAAACAAAATATACGTTTTCCGCAATTATAAATATTCAAACAACATCCACATAACCAAAGTTTTAATTGATTTAATTAATTTTAATTAATTTTTAAATTTTTATATCTTAATTAAAAAAACATAAACAAAATAACACAGCCATTAATGCGTCTGATTACCAATGATTTTAATCGACGATTTTGTGTTTGTTCGAACAAGGCTTCCACTTTTCGTTATCGCGGTACATAAAAATAGGGCCTCGAACAATTGATTGTCCCTTTAACACTGGGTCTAGAAAGTAGCCGCAATACAATGAAAATTATTATAACTTTTTATCTGACCAAAATAATGCCTAACGTGGATAGAAGATAGAGAGAGATGCTGGAGGGTGTAAGTATTCGGGAGTGTTTAATGTAGTATGACTTGTTCCAAATAATCGCAACAACAGCTAATATTGAAAAATTGAATCCAAAAACGGATGCAATATGGCAAAACTCATGGGGTCTTATGTTTTCTACGTGATGACGTTCGGAGACCGAAACTCGTAAAGAAACAACTGAACTAAAATGTTTTAGTTTCCTCGCTTTATTCACCAGATAATACTGAATACAGAATATCTGGTTACCGCTGACTTGTTATCTATATGACGCACAACATCTATTTTACCAAAAAAAAAAAAAGGCCATAAGTAGTTTGGAGCAAACACAGGCTCTTGTGTCAGAAAGACGGACAATACGCTCATTAATACATCTTATTTCATTCTATTGAAGTAAACTCTTTCCTCTCTACATATACATATATATATAAGCTGACCAAAAGTACTCCTGCGGGACAGGCTGTGTTGCTTCTCGATAGCCTGTAGACACTTACTTCCCTCCTTTTCTTTTTTGTAACACTTTTTTAGGAATGCAAGAAAGAAGAATAGAGGATTTTCAGAAAGTTGGTCTCTCAGCAATTGTAAAAATTTTTGTTCACATCACAGACGCTGAATACATATTTGCAAAAAGACTATTCCTTAAAAACTGCTTATAATTTCAGTGACATTTGGTCCGAATTTGCGAGAAAAGATGATTGAGGAACATTTTTAACATTTTTCTTCTCGGTCAGAGGCTTCTATCTCTTCAAATCAGGTTCAACGACACTGTAATATAAACTTTTTCATTAAGTGCGTCTCTCTCTCTCTCTCTCTCTCTCTCTCTCTCTCTGTCTATCTATCTATCTATCTATCTCTCTCTATCTCTTTCTTCATTTCCTTTGTCGTGCATCGCTTTGCTTTTGAAATCAAAAGTCACGGATGCCTAACTTTCCCAATCTTCTTCATAAACAAATGTCGAGATGCTGAGAGAATCGATCTAAATTCTCCCGCAATTGATAAATTCGGATCATCGTCAATAGACTCGCGCATAATATTTTCCTTCCTTTTCATGCTTTTATGGGATATGTTACCGACGGGAGTTTTTTCCAACGGCTGAATTTTCATGCAAGCTGCCGTAGGTCCGCTATTGTTTGAACAAACATTTCAACTAAATATCTGAACAATTTCATATGATTTTTTTTATAATTGTTCTAATTGTTTACTCATTGCAATGGTGTTTCCGATTTCTTTTTTTCACCCCCAACCAATGAAATTAAGAAAAAAGGTCTTAGATCAAGATTCAATCATGAAATTTGTAAACGCGAGGGAAAATAACAAGAAATAAATTTTGATACCAAGTTCTAAAGATATTAAAGTAAAGATAGCTATTAAAAATTTTTCAAAGTTACATTATAGCTATTAAAAATTTTTCAAAGTTACATTAAAATATTATTAGAACCGTTACTCTCATAAGTGATGTGCATAACTGATAATTACCTTCACCTTACAGATAAAATAAATGGAAATAAATTTCGTTTGCGTCTAACGAACGTGTACGTGAGCGCTCATAATCGAGAATCATTAGCAACAGTTACATCCCTAAACATTAAGGAAACAAGAGCAACAGTCTTTAATATTGAAAGTATTATAATTTACGACAGCAAGATAACTATAAATGTAATCAGCAGCACAACGTATAAATCAGCAGCAAAAGTAAAAAACATCTAAATTACAAATCAACAACATTTACGCCAACATCATCAAAATTGCCATTTAACACCAACATTTTGTATAACATTTGTTGCCACAAAAAAAAATTCGACAAATCAACGACTGCTTTGGATTGGTGGGGAGGGAATTAAAAAAATGCTCGGTGAACGTTCTCTGCTGCTAAGTGGTTATAACGCAATTGAGAGCGCAAAGAAACCCTGCGACAACAGCAATTCCCCATCGCCAGCAGTTACGCAAGCGGCCATTACACTGACGCCCACATCAACAGCAGCTGCTGCAGCTGCTTACCTGTACCTGGAGAAGGTAAAAAATGAACGAATGTCTCCGCGAATGACGGCAGCACAAATTGACTCTCTTAAAGATGCAATAATAGAGTCATCGGCAGCAGTAGCTGCTGCTGCTGCTATTGCCAACAACAACAACAACAACAACAACAATAATAACAACAATAATAATAATCACAATAATAATTGTTTATTAAAAAACAAAAACAGTGGTAGCATAAACGACAATATTAACACCAACAAAAGTTGCACAAATAACAACAGCTTAGTCATCACACATCAGCAAACGCAAATCGGAAATATTGAACTCAATAGCATCAGCAAAACCACTATTAACAACAATAGCAGTACCAGTGATGAATTACAAAGCCATTCCCTTAACGCGCAACCTCTCAGCCAATTATCAACGCACATTGGTACTAATCATGTAAAGAAGGAAAGACTTAGCCCTGGAACAAATGGCGACTTACACTCGTCATTGTCAAGGTAAGCACAAATCAACAACATTACAATAAAATTATAATTTAGCAATGAATTCCGAATCTGAATCTGAATCTGAATCGTAATTTAAATCTTCCATAAGAATGCCACATGTACTAAAATTGTATTTCAAAATCAAATCGAACAGTGTTCTATAACGTATCCTTCCTTATAAATCCTCCCTTGACGTGTAAGTTGCGGAGAATGTCATATGAACAGAGCGTATTAACTGTCAACATTTACAACAAAAAGTATATTAAAAGATCATCGATTCTCCTCCAACTGTTTTAACTTTAGAGACAACCTACCCATTTCTCTGTCAAAGAAGGCGAACAAGAAAAGGATTCGAATACGAGCTCAGCTCTTCCTTTCGTAAATCTCTATTTTCCATTTTTTTGGCCCCCCCCCCCCCTACCCCCGACGCCATCGTTGTAGCGCTTTCTCTCTTTCTTTTTCTCACTCTCTCCCTCCGCACCTTCCCGAATATTTCAGAGCTTGAACAAATATTTTTTGCATGCAATACATTCTTTTGACAAAGTAGAACTTTTCCAAAGTCTTATCTCACCTATTTCTATTAAATATTTTTAGATCACGTAGTACGACACCTTCATCTTTTCGGGGAACTTCACCGCAACAATCAATTCACAGTAGTCCGTCCGAAACCATGATACCAATGCACAATCTCTCCTCAAATATACTGAACACGATACAACAAGCTGCAGCAACAACTGGTCGCCATAATGCAGGGCCACCAACATCAGGGATCAATTCAAGTTCATTATCCGCACTACCCGCAGAATTCACTGCGCATAATTATTCGGATTTTATGCGCAGTTTGGCAGCAAAATACAACAACGCAAATCCGAACGAGTAAGTTTTGATTAACGTAGGAAGCTTCTTAATAGCAATTATTGAATTCAATCGAAATTTTAGTTCAAACAATAGCCGACGTAATGCCTTCTTCGAGATGATACCTAATTCTGTAGCGGGAACAACAACAACAACAACAACACCAAAAAACCATCAGCGGCTCATAAAGTATCGTTTTCTTCGGCTTCGTGTAATACATCAACGAGTAAAGAGATGTCAATAACACCCACTCTACCTCCGCCACCACCTCTAGCTTCTTCGGCAATATCGCCGTGTGAAGCGACAACATTGAAACAACCTCAACAAAGTCAACAAATAGCGGCTGCGGCGGCAGCAGCTGCAGCTGCTGCAAGTAATACCAGTGTTTCACCATTTATGACTTCGTTCCTATCAACGCTGCCCTTTGCTCAAGGCGTATTTCCACCCCTGATCGACATGAGCAGTACGCAAGCATTAATCACTTTAGTAAGTACGAACTTATTTACTGTCAAACCAATAACAGAGAAGAAAGACTATTTTTATAACGGCAACTGGCACGCACTGACACTACAGAGAAAATAGATTTTGTTTTCATATCGTGTATTATATCGTTTACAGAAAGGCAAAAAATGTAAGGTTAAGCGAGGATAATGAAAAATAACAAAGATTTGCTTTACTTGAAATTATATTCTGAGACAATCCCTCGGACTTGCTAATTTAAATGTAGCTAGCAACAGGTCTTTACACAGAACCAACTCCATCCCTCCCTCTCTCTCAATCTCGTACAAACCCATCTCATCTTATTGAGATAGGCTTTTTGATAAATGTGGACGAATTTTTACACCGATCTGCGGAGTTTAGCCATCTAAGTTGTAAGCTTTAATACAGAAATAGTAAGGCCAAGATAAATATCCCAAATAGCAAAGTCTTAAAAGCCGTAACCTAAGGAGAAAAGTAAAATACTGGCAGATTTAGTGAGAAACAGTAAGGGCCGTCTAAATTTCTTTATTTAAACAATGTTTCAAGATTGGACATCGTTAAGCCAATTCTATTAATGCTGTAAATAGAGAGTGAACTCGTAAAGACAATTTATTCGGTCGGCGTGACAAATACTCTATAGGTTTGTATACTATTTTATATGTTTAAGACTTTAAATTGTGGTGGGAGGCGATCTATCAAATTAAAATTTGGATAGCAGCTTAAAGTTTACCAATATTTTCATTTCAGGCCCGAGCTGCCAAAGAAACAGAAATACAAAATGTTTTGCGTTCAGCACAAATCCCAAAAAGATTATCTGCCAACACCTCACCTTCACCTCGTCCTAGTTTAAGTGTAGCTCTACAACAAGCGGCCCAATTTGTTTCTCCTGCTTTAATGTATTCCGCTCAGTTGCAACATCAGCAGCAATTGGCGGCTTCACAACAATCTAGTCCTGCTCATAGTCGTCCAATAACGGATCCTCATTCAAATGTCGCAACGAAACCTGTACCTGCATCGGCTGGTCACTGTTCAATTAGTGATAAAATTGAAGTGAATGCAACACCATTAGATTTGAGTTCTCAACCGCCACCTTCAAAACGATTTAAAGCCGAATCAATTTCCAGCCAAAGTAGCAGTGCAGACGTTCCCTTAGCACATGCCGTCCAAAGACGAGTATCTTCTTCAACTATCGCCACGACTCCATCACCCCCGCCCTACATTGCAAAATCTGTAATCTCGCTTGTTGGCTCGGATGCCACAACAAGTGAGACTACAACGACAGCGTATACAAACTACAAAACCATCAATTCAACGCCGCTGATAGTAGGCCCAACGGCTTCATTAGTAGCGGGAGGGGTACGCCAGTGCCAGGCTCAAAGTGAAGAGGTGAATTCATGGTCAGTGGAGGACGTTTGTATTTTTGTGGGCAGTATTGATATTTGCGCAGAGTACGTAAAGGTGAGTCCATCATTTTTATAAAAATTCTCTCCAAATTCGGAATATATTCTTTACAAATCCTCCTAATTTCGAGTGGTACCTTGTCATGGCTATTACTCTTTCTGAGTTTTCACAAATTGCCTTCTGTCTTAGTGCATATAAATTCTTTACCTTAGCGAATCACAAAGTGGAAAGAAAAATCCATGTGAAAGAGCCAGAGGTTTAATGGAACTAAACTCTTTAATTTAAAGATATAACATTATAACGATCAGTACTAAAAATCCGCACCAACTTAAAGTGAAAAAACACATTGTTTACCGAAAAACCTACGCTACGTAAGCCGGACATATATCATTTAAGGACGGTGCACTTATCGAGCTCCTGTTGAATTTGCGGACGTGAATTGAAAGCCCGCAATTGGGGGGCGATAATGAAATGTGCCTTGTGATGAAACTATGCCTTATGACATAAGATATAAGTTTGCTAAACCAAGACGTCGAGTTTGACTTTCCCAATATATGCTTCAGTGTCCAAGATATGATCTATATATAAAGGTAATTATAATTTACAAAAAGTGAAAGGAGAACCTGAAGTACTGCTGATGGCCTACACATCCGTTTACTTGATAATTGCTTTCAAACGTTAACATTGAAACGCACAAAGGGCACAAACGATTATCGCTTCCTTTTATTTCATAAATGGGAATAACTTAAGATGCAGTCGCCATATCGAAGATAGGACTTTTAAGAATTAATAAGATGCTAAAGCAAAAATTAAGCTTTATCAAGATTAGTTTACTTCGTGTACATAACAAGGCACTGAGATCAAATTATAAAGCATAGGTCACCACCACCACCACTAATAAGTCTAATAAGTCTTGAGAAAGGAACGAATGTGAATGTTTTTTAACTGATCGAAAACGACATTGACTTTTAATACGCTTGACAATAGTTGAACAAACTTTTAATATAACCACTCATCAAATTGTATGGTCTCCGATGTGCGTTAGTTACCTCGGACGCACACACAGAAAAGCAATCAGATAAATAAAGGTATATATGTTTGTTACATGTTTATAGGCATATGGTAGACAGTTTTTAGTTCACGACGAGTGGACTGGACTGTACACAAACTTGTGGTTGTTAGTATCGTCGCAATTTAGACATTTGAAAGCTATACAAGTTGTGTATATTAAATTTATGGTCACACAGCGGCAATCGAGCTAAACAACCTTTACATAGAAATATCAACAACAACAACAACAACAACAGCAACAATAGTAAAGACGAACATCAGTTATATATGTTTGTGGATAACATTGCAAAATGGCCTTTGGCTTGTTTGTCTGGTACTGGCACTGGCACTGGAGACAACCAACGCACTCTAGCCGGCTACGGTGCGGTGAAGTGCAGGCCAATATTACACCTTTGCTATTGTGTGTTGCTCCAATTGCATGATCTTGTTCCGCATGCTCGCTCTTGCAATGCACAATGTCATTGCAAATGGAAAAGCATATACAAAGTCGCAAATACATACAGACACTTACATAAACTTACTTACTTACTTACTTACTTACTTACTTACTTACTTACATACGTATTTACATACTTACCTGAACTGGCACAATCAAAGTGTAAATCAAACTCTAACTCGATATATTCACATACATAGTGTGGGGATATGCGTTTCCATAACCATACAAATGAACACATATGAAATTTTGGATATTGCTTAGCCAAGAAAAGGTGACATTCATACTCACACGTTGAAAAAAATTATTGCTCTGTAAATGTCATTTGATCACAGTTAAGAGATTTTTTCAAAGCAACAATAGCAACAAAACCAACTCTCTATGTAAGTTGCTCGCCAAAGGTTGTTTGTAAGTGCATAGGCACACATGTACCATCGTGAACAATAGCTAACGATACGTGCATATGCATACAGATACACACACATACGCGTGCAAGTCACATAAATACTTGTTCATAGAAACTATTGCAAGACATTGAGAAACTGGTACTTTTCTTTATATGCCTTTGTATACATATGTGCGCACGCACACACACACACACGCACACACACGTATAGATGAAAAAGCTCAGGTTGCTCTAATATGTTGCATAGATAGTTACACCCCGCGCCCCACATACGGTGATGCTGTATAGCAAGTGCTATTGATATTCAATGTCTCTGTCCAACGAAACGCATGGGTGGGTTTCTTGTACTCGCTCTTGCTCTTATTATTATTGTTATTATTGTCGCGTCCTCATCGTCGTCGGCCGCCGTCATCATCGCTTTTAACTTGTTCACTTTTTCTGGTTTATATTAAATTGTTGTTCTTGTAGTAGTAGTTGCTTAGGATAAGATCATCAGACAGAGATCAACATATTTAAAATAGAGTCATAAGCATTAATATCAAAGTAACTATAGCAGCAGGATGCAATAATTTCAAATACTTCAATCCTTAAGTTTCGATAAGTCGCAATAAGAATCTGTCTTGACAATTGCGTTGATCTGCTTTTAAAAAATTCGTTTTGAACGCAACAGCGATAGCGAAACAGCGAAACAGCGAAACAACGAAACAACGAAACAGCGAAGCAACGTAAGCCTAAGTCAAACAAACTAATCTAAAAATAATCAACAACCGAACATGGCCTTAAAATGCTAAACGTCAAATCTAGATCTTAATGCACACACACGCACACTCGCAGACGCTCGCGCACTCACTCACTCATTCTCGAAAACGAACACAAATCGAAACGGGTATTTAATAAAATGAAATTGTATATATATGCATATAAAATATACATACATATATATATATACACACACATGTACAAAATAATATAAATAAAAAAATCAGTTCAGGTTTTTGTCGATTTGTTACTATTTTCATTCTGCGCGCCTTTGACATGGCAAATGGCAAACGCTCATGTAGGCGTTACGTTGGCATTAAGTTCACCTGAGACAACAATCACGAAAACATTGTCCGAACACGGTACCTCTAGCATAGCATACGTACAAAGCCCGAGTTGTAAGACTGCTCTTTTAATGCAAACGAATATGGATTCTCTATAATTCAAATTACTTCGGTTAAGCGGTCTTACAGATTTCTTCAATTCACTTGTATTTGAAGTTTATGTTTATAAATGCCACCATCATACCTACAATTACGACATAATTCAATTTAGCAAAACCAAGAAGTCAAGCTTTATTCGCCATCAAGACACATATTAACTTTATCTCTTGGCTTGTGACGGCTAAATAAAACCTTACTTAAGACACCGCTTATGCGGGATTACTCGAAAAACTAAACGGTCGTATTAGCAATAATTTCTCTTATTAAGTTCAAAACATTCCATTCGCTCGCGACTGAATCTTTTATACCCGTCACCGTTATCCATCTTATGCCGATATTTAATTTAGAATTAACACGCTCTGCTTGTCGCATTCTACTCTCTAACTCCTCTTATTTGATACCCATTTGACTACAATGCTAAGAAAAAAGCGAATCTTCTACGTTATGGGCTCCGCCATATTTATTTTAAAGTGAACACGTGTTCAGACAGACAATATATCTTCAGTTTTCAACATTCTGTGTCATTTTTGCATTATGAGTAGTAACCAGAAAACATCAAGAAAGTGAGAAAAATCACTTATAACTTTGTATAGGGCGTGGGCAATTTCTCCCATTTTTACACAGTTGCTGTAGAACCCACCTGTAAAATATACATGCAAAGTAGCGAGAAAAAAAGGAATAGTTTTCATTTTTGAAAACAGGCGTGGTCTGAGATCACTTTGTATTGCCGTCATGTCCTTTGATCGATTTGTTTCACTTTCTGTCTACCGAAGAGAGCCGATAATTTCATTGCGATATTTCCACCAGGAGAACGATTACCACAGTCAGACGAGCAAAGAGACAGACATGCTCGATGTCTGAGACATCGGTTACAACTGTTCAAGAATAAATATACCTTACGGGGCTTCTAGAGCTTCCTTGTGAATGTTGTAAGCGCTTCGAAAAAATGAACATACCTCTCACCCTTCAGTAATAGGTATAATAAAGTCGGGTTAAATTATTACCATCCAAACATTACCCATGTGGTATTTCTACTCAGAAGCGCTTAAGGCTAAACTTCGTCTTCATTAATTCCGTTCTTTCGTTGGACCAATCACTTAAGCGATGTTCCTTATTCGTGCAATGCGGTTACGGTCGGAAAGAAATGAGGAAAGAGAAGGGGTAAGGGAAGCGACGGCAGCTTAGTGCATGTATGCCCAATCGGTAAGTGTTATGCCTTTACCGACTAAGCACTCAGTATAACTACGACCCAAAGTAAACTCTACCGCATTGAGATTTGAACCCATGAACGCAAACTTGGTAGTCGCGATTGCTACCTACTCGGCTATTTACCCGAACAACACGAAGGTATGTGGAGAAAGTTATACAGTCCAGATACGGCTGGCCAGCATGTCCCGTTAGCGATTGCATTCTTGCGATGATCGCAATCAGTCTTCATTCATCGACAAAAAAAAATTATACGTTTCAATATCGCTGTTACTAGACCCAGAGTAAAATGAAACAAAGTAAAAAGTGACCGGCAAGTTTGCAAATGCTACACAGACAAAGTCACGCAAATCGCGATAACTGTTTCATCTCAATGTAAATGTTTGTCTTCATGCTTAGAAAAAGGAAAGACGTTGTTTATAGAGGAGTACATCGAATACCTAACCGAAGCTACTATTAAATTGAATTTGGTTAGGATAATTTTCTTCTTCATAATTCATCAAATTTATAACTCAAAAGTGACTCTATTCTGATTCACAATTTTCCGGAATGAAATTAATGGAAAGAAGAAGAAAGTAAATTAGAAACTGCTCGTCACAGTTTTACGAAAGCGAAGCATATATTCAGACACTGTTATGTAAATGACTTAAAGAGGAAAAACCATGAAAATCGCGGAGTTCATTTGAAGATCACGACGGGCATAATAACAATCTATATTTATTTTTTGAAAAGAAAAATATAATCCGCTAATGCTGTTAGAAGACGAGCGGACTAAGCAAATAGGTGAAATTTCTGGTGAGTGGAATTTAATTAAGAGAATTGGTTTACTTGGAAGGAAGGAAAAAAGAAGTGAACGTGAAAACCTAAGGGCTGAATCGAAAGCCCAACGGACGCAAAAAATAGTTAAAAAATCAGTTAAAATGCCATAAATGATCGATAGTACTGCCGGGTTAAATAAAGTTATAAGACCCTAAGGTAAATTTAAAATTTTCCATTCTTAACCTTTCAAATTATTTATTGTGGACTCAAATCACTTTCACGCATAAACAATTAGTTCACAAAACACCGGGCAATAGTGATATAAGTATTTACTTATACTTTGCGTTGGGTGTTCAGAATTCGCCCAAAGGTGAACACAATAATCTTAGTGGTTACCTTGTCATTTTAATATCGGAAGAGTTGCATTGCAATCAAGCAGCCGGCCGGCTAACCGGTCATTGCTTTAGTAACTTTATTAAGATAATAATCTTTTTAAATTTAATGACATTGCGTTGTTGCTGTTGTTCCTGTTATTTTATTTGTTCTTTCAGTTTGTTTTGCAATTATATGCTTTACTTTTTGTTCACTAGACGAAAATCTTGTAAATGCTCTTATATGGGAGTCTATACAGTCGCTCACACATACTCGTAAGACTTATTAAAACAAAATTATTAATACAAAATCTAGTCGTAAACTAACTTTGCCTGATATGTGACATTTTATAATAAACTGTATACTTTTGACATGTGATTACGTGCATCAGGCAAGAGTAAGAGGTTAAGAAAGGGAGAAAATGTAAAATCAAACATTGTGAATAATATGAATATGAATATAACCTATAATTATTATACATGATTAGTGGCTTCGAGTAAATATGGTTAAGATATTCCAAAACTACTTGGAACTGATTGACCGAGTATTTAGAAAGTTCGATTTAAAATTCATTCGATTTTCATTAACACTTTTGCTACTGAGATAAAATATGGTAAACGCCGTCAATTTTTACAAATAATAAAAAAAGAAAATAAGTTATTGGATATAAATTATTAGCTTTATTTAAAAAATTTTTCACGTATATATTCGTGATTTGGCAAAAGATACTTCCCAAGGTGAAACTTTTTAAATTGTAGGTTTAAGATGTGAAAACACACCTACGCTTAAATTGTATAAACGGAAAAGTTAAAAATAAAATCAGAGACTACAGCGATCTATTCACAATATTGCCCAATTTTGGATATACTTCACCTTTAAGGGTGAAATGTCTGCACAACTTAGAGATCCAAGCATAAGATTTGAATTACCATTACATTATATTAATATCCATAAACCAATAATTTAAATTTAGAAAAGCTAATAATACCTTCCTAACAAAGCCTTCTTTGGAAAAATATCTTCCAGACCAAGGCAGCTAAGCGAAGAGTTATATATATGTTAAAAAATGATAGAGAAACATCTTTGAATGTAAAAAATTGTTCTTGCACTTTTATTGTAAAGAGTAAGAGACAGAGTAAGAAAGTTATTGTGAACACTAAAAGTAAAATGGTGGAACAGTAGCAGATGTGATGCCATAGCGCAGTATATCTATGTTGTTATTAAAAGTGAAAAATGAAATCAAACGTTACTCTTCACTTTGTTACAAAATCAATTTCCTTAATAAATTATAGACTTTCTCGTTACCAATGAAGGTATTAATACTTTTTCGCTATAGTAACATTAAACGAAATCAATATAACAAAGTTTTTAAGTGCAGCTTTAACAGAATGTGTTTACAGTGGCTATGATAGAAAAAATCAGAAAAAAAAAAAATTGTAGAAAATATTTATATACAATAAATACAAGTAATGCATACATACCTACACAGTATTAAATTTAAATAAAAAAAAAAAAAAAACTGGAATGGAAACGACAGCAAGGAAAATAAATGTCAAGAGGTTAGTGGTTTGATTTAATATCGACTGCAAGGTGATGTTTAGCATCAAGATCGTACCTTGTGTTGAATTAAAAGTCTTAGACTAAGCCAACCAACTAGCCAACCAAGAATATTCATTCGTACATACTTGCTTTCTTCTTTGCCTTTTAAGAGAATAACCTAAGAAAAGCAGAATATCCGAACCTAACAACGAAAACTTGTTCATTTACGGATCGAAATTACTATCGCAAGAAAAACCTGAAGAGCGATGGCGTAGTGTGCAGACAAACAAAACAAAACAAAACAAAATAAAATAACTACATCTTTAGGGTTTTTATTCAGTCCGAAAAGTCATAAGAGAGTCAAATGCCAAGCAGAATTGTGCACTTTGCCACAAACACAAGTAGAAGAAGTCATGATAAACCAGTCATGCAGTCGCTTCGTTTCAGCGGTGAGCTTGTCGTCATCGCTTAAGTTCGATAGGTCAATTTTTCTTCATCTTCTATTATTACCTAAGGTGCTTATACTGAACTTATGATTTCGTTTGACTGCCCTATAATAATTTTTTCTTCTTCTTCTTTAATTTGAAACCCGTCAAAACCTTTTGTTTATTTTACAATTTTCAAAAACCTTTATGTAGATTTATTTATTTATTTATTTATTTTTTTTTATTTTTTTTTTTTTTTGATTTCTACTTACACTCATGGCCCATTATACAGCAGCTTAGCGAGATTTGAAAAAAAAAGCAGAAAAAAAAGAAATAAGTAACAAAATTGGTAGTAATAGGTGCCCATAATGCGACCAAGATATGTACACGTACCACTTTAGTTGTTGTCCTTGTTGTAGCATTGTTTTAAAAGTTGGTTCGAAGTATAAAATTATCATCAAAGCTGATGATGATTATGCTCGCTTGTACGTCTTTCCTGTTGTTCTCTGCTGCCAACAAACAAGAGGCCAACAGGCAATCTATGAAACAACCAACAAACGCAAAAAACGGCCACAGCACCAGCAAACAGCAAACAGCAAACAGCAGCGGCAGCATTAATACATACAGCAGCCAAGCATAGCATTAACCATAATAACCTTTTTGCTGCCGTATATATAAATGCCTTGTCTAAGTTCGGCAGCAACGGTGTACCCCCTGTAGATATCATCGATGTTGGTGCAAACGTAAGCTATGCTACAATTATAGTAAGAAAGAGAAAGAGCCAGCTAACAGTACATGCATATATATATATATAAATATATGTGTTTATATACAATACATATATTACATGTGTGTACCTTCTTATCAAAACATCTAACCCATAAACGTTTCGAAAATTCCGAGATTTCGATACCAATTTTTCAAGATTATTTACTTTATTATAAAATTCAGTAATACATTGATTTTGGTGTTAGTTGAGATTTTTTATTTTTTTTTCTCTCTCTTACTCACCTCTCTTTTCCTATGTAACTTACGACTTGGTTAATTGCCTATATATGTTATAGGCGGGCTATTGTTGCATTGAAATTTGAAAGAGCTCTGGTAAATATTATTTATGAAATACTTACGATTGCATAGAAAGTTTTCAATCCGCGTATACTTTTCCACGATAGCGCACTAAAAATAGAAAGCCTTGTCTATTGGAACACTGCTCAGCCTTTGCAGTTGTGCAAATTGTCAGCATGAAGCATGAAGTTGAAGAGTTGAAAGCTGAAAAAACCTAAAAATATCACAATTTCAAAGTATTGCTGTTCATATGCTAAATCTCTTGTCGGGTTTGTGACTCCTCCAAGGAGTTTACGACTCTTCAGGAGTCATAAACGTGAATTCCATGCAAATCGATTGGCAAAAGTAACAAGCACCCTCGCCTACTTTTCTCCATTATTATCCGTTCGTCTTTTTATTGTTTTTCTTATCCGAGATTATGACATGCATTTGCTATTTAAATCAAGGGCATTTGTTTATCTTCATCTATTAAAGTAGTTGTAAGTATTTCAAAGAATGGAAACTTCAAAATTGGCAGCAGCGTAGCGTAATATTTCAACTGACGATATCGGTACATACTTATTTAAAAGAAGTGTACTCCATGAAGTCTTTAAGCGGCATTGGATTATTTTCATAAAAATATCTTGATCTTGACAAGTTCTCTTCGCTGTACCGAAAATGTTTAAAGTTTGCAAACAAAAAGAAAAAATTAATAAATCGCTACAGTTATCCTTAAATGGCGAACAATAACAACAAATACATATTCGATTCCACAACAGACATTTCCATCCTATCACTACATCATCTTACATTGTCGGTATTGAACTTGAATTAAACAAAGTCATTCAAAAAATTCGTTGTCTGACAACAGTAACATATTTATTCTTTAGTACACTAGTGCACCCTACGCTACTTACGCCTTGTACTACATATTAAATTTGTGCGGATTTATACGACACCCGAAAGGACTTTATTATACCGATCGATTTCGTGTTACTTTCTAAATTTTAGTCTGTCCGTCCGCCTGTCCTTCTGTTTCCTTTGTATTGTTGTATTCAACTTACAATTCGTCGCAATTTTTGAGATATTTTGATCAAAATACTAGTGCGTTTTGACTCAAGGACAAACATTATTGAAAATGGTTGAGAACGGTCCACTTGTTCGAACACTTTAATTGTAAAACCTTACTTTGAAAAGTCCCTATTTGAATGAAGGCCATCATAAGGTATCCATTCGTCATGACTTTCCATGAAAAGTCATATTTCCCGGGAGTCAAAAGCAAACAAACACTACTCCTCCATTTTCTCCCTCTGTATCCACCTTTCCTTACTAGAACTTTGCCCACATGTGTAAGGAAGACGCGTTAGTTAGCTTGAGTGGCTGACGTTCGTGTGGACAAATCTTGATGTATTCAAAGCTATCCAAATGATATCATGGATGCCTCAGCGGGAAAACTTTTACTGCCGCTTAAAATTTAACGACAGTATCTTCGCATGCAGAAGTGACAGACTGGCAAATACTTGACAATGTAATAAACCCATTTTTTCGAAAAAACGATTACAAATCATTTCTATTAACCTGATAAGTTAAACACATTTTTCTTAGCAACTTTCCAGCTCATTCACCCCATCGCTGAAGCGATTTTTTCTGAAAACTTTGACGTAAAATTTCTTCATTTGAAAAAAAAACATTTGGAAAGTGTTCGTTTAAGATTTGGAAATAAGCAAATTTGAGAAAGTCGTGAATAGTCACTTGGGCCATTGCACGAACATCTTGGCTCTCTTGGCTTTAGGAAAATGTGACATTTCGATATCACTCTGTCTTATCACTTTAAAGGTGATCGATAAATTCGAAATCATAGATGAAAATTTGTGTCTCATTATTGCTTACAAATAAACGCGGAAAGCTCTCTTATATAGACAGTCTCAACCAAACGCGAATTTCACGAATGGCACGAATGGCACTTACCTTGTCTCTCCGATTAAGCATTTATTCATTGAAATCCCGTCCATTGATTTGGTTGCGAGAATTTAGCGGAATCAAGTAAACGCAATTAATTGGGGATCTCTGTCTTCTCTCCCTTCCTAAAGAACATTTCTCACAGACTGCATTAAGCAAACAACTTCTTTAACTTTCATCAAAAATTTCCTCGTTTTTATTACTCCCCCTAAACAAATATTCAATTATTGCACAACTTGCAATATTTTCTCAAGATTAAAATAAACACAAAACACTTCTTCTCTTAATAACCTTTTTAACCAAACTATCCGTCGCTTATAAACGCAACACGTACTTCAGTCTTCGACGTGTGTGAATAACACTTGAGAGGTAATTTTCATAATGCAATCCAATGTTTGGTAATCAACGAGCAGAGATTTCAGCTGTGGAAAAGAATGCAAAGATGCAACTGCTGGCAGGAGTAAAAGTAATCACAAAATTATTTACATTTCCTTGCAATGATTTTAATCTTAATAGTCAGTCGGTTTATTTTGATGCTTCGATCGTTTGGATATTATCGCAAACTTTGACATAAACTAAAGCACAATAATTCAAAATTAATATCATTTATTATTTATTTACCTACCATACCTTAAAATTTTGAAAAGGGAAAGAAATTTCGAAGCATGACCAAAAAGTAATTTCGTTTTCTTAAGTGTGAAATAAAACTATTTTTTTTTTTTTTTTTTTTTGTAAACTAAAAATAAAGTCGATTGTCATTGTATACCGCGATTCATATCCCTTCAGTTGAAGCGGTTGGCTACAGGAGTCTTACAACAGGTTATCGTAAGATGACGCTTATGACTAAAATGAAGCCCACATTTCAGTTACTTTCGAAAAAAAGATAAACCTAATCTGCATGCTGACAACACTTATAGACTTATTGATACCATCTCGGTAAGCAAATTTCATCTTGCTTTGCTTCCGGATCGTTTTGGTCCCCCGTTCGATAAAAAGGCAGACCGAATGGCTCTTTTCATTATATTATAACTAAAAATATACTGAAATTATCGAAAACTTATTGCCGGTGAAACGTTATGAAGACTTTCAAGTTACGGACGGAACAAAAAGTGAATGTGGTGTATGCCAACCCAAAAATTTCCAAAAAAACAGCCAATGAACCCTGGATTTCAAATAAATATTTTTAAATACTTATGCCAAAGCTTACCTTAGCGTGATTCAAACAATATCTAGCCATTGGCCACGTGCGATACAAACACTTTGAGATAAACAGCCGAAAAATTTAATTTTAAAATGCAAAAAATACGCTAAGATTCGAAATCTTCGCAGCTTTTTTTTCATCTTTCTGAGATTTAAAAAGTGTTTGGAAAAATTTTGATCACTTTTTCACGTGGAAAAGGCATTTATTGTGGAAAATTGGCATAATATATATTAATAAAAACAGTTTCCATCCTTTTCTACAACATTTTACAATATTTGTGGTAACATGGCGACATCATGTCGAGAGAACTTATATTGGTTTGGCAGCGATCCACCCATCGACCTATTTTCGCACTACTTCGACTTGCGCACCCGTATGCCGACCAAGCCATGCTGCACCGATTTGAACAAGTGGTAATCCAGAGGCGCCATGTCAGATGGGTACACTGGGTGTGGCAGAACTTCCCATTCGGGCTGGAACAGTGTATCCTGGACAACTCTTGCAACAAGTGCCAAAAACTGGCGCTTTCAATCCATTCGTATCATAATTTTAAACCGCTGAACCCAAAACCGACAATTGGGATATGATGGAGCAGAATCATCATAAGTCTCTGAACATGTTTGGTGACAAATTTCTTCAAATAAACAATAAAAATAATGAATTTGGAAGACGAAGATTTTGGGCGCTCCGTGATTAGCGTCGGCGTACGCTGAATACATCAGTAATATTAAATGGAAAACTGTTATTTTGTGTAGAGGAAAGTCCGACCGACCGTTATGTACACTGGTATTTCCCATTTCTTTATCATTTTTACCCGCAGAAATCGTTGATCCAAATTTTTTCAAGCACCTAATAAAAGGCGTATTGAAAGATTTCACTTGCTACGACTACTAATATTTAATTTGAGTTTGTCACAATACCTTTTCACCCTAAAGCTATGCTTCTGCTTCTCCGTAACCGCATTACGTGTACACTCTAACAGTTCTCTAATTTTTGTATTTTAATGCGTTCTGGCCAACATAAGTTTAAAATTTTCCTGCCCGCCAAGGCATAGAATCGTCGCAATATTTATATCAGCTGGCCAAGTACCGATGGCCGTTGAACGGATCGAAGCTGCACCCTCTATATTCAAAAAGGAAATAAACACCGGCTTATAACTTAGTCATGTGCGAGTGCAAAGACATTTATTAATAGAAACCGAATACAATTCTGAACTCTGTCTCTCTCTCTCTCTCTTCTCTCTCTCTCTCTCTCTCTCTTTTTTTTTGCAATTAACAACCAAAACTTCACGAATCTTTTCGTAAGCCTTTACTTTCTGCTGCAGCATTAGAAGTAAAAAACGTTTGCCCTTTCAATTATTTTGGAAACTGAGCAAAATTACAAAAATTTCGCAAAAATTTTACGAAAACTTCCTTATAAGCCAAAGTAAAAGTGACTTAAATAAAATGCCAATGGGTGACGTTGGCGTTCAAAAGAATTGAAAAAATCCATCGCTGCAGCATAGTCAATGAAATTGATATTCTTGCCAACCCAATGTACTGCAGCACATAATATGTTGAATCATTTTTAAGAATCGATTTACAGATGCTACACATCAGATATGATTTTCGGTTAGTGGCGTTTAATACTCCACCAATGCTTATAAGAATTGACCAGAAAAAAAAAAAAAAGAAAAAAGATGGAGGAAAAAGGCAAAAGACGAATGAAAATCTATGCTGGCGGCGTAATACGATTTTTAAAACATTATAGTGTGTGTGTGTGTGTGTGTGTGTGTACGTAGAGCCTCACTGCAGATAGTTTGGCAAAATTGGACGAACAAAAGCTATTCATTATGTATCATGTAGTGGTTTCATATATTTACCAGTGATGGTAATGGCGCGGTGACGATGAACAGACAAGTCACTCAGTTGAAGGCGAGTCAGGTTGTTTTACGCGATCAGTTTATATGCGACTGCCACTGCTGCGCCACTGTTCAGTGCGGCGATTTAATACCCACGTTCTTTGCCGTTATTATTATTGTTGCTGAAATTACTGGCGCGTTGTTGATTGCTGCTTAATTTAAAAGTGGCCATTATTCGATTTTTTTTCTTTTTCTGTTGTTTTTTTTTTATTAGTGTTTTTGTTAGTGATTTACCGTAAATTTGGCGGCTATTGATTGACAATAATGATAATGCTATGGATGTGAAAGTGTACATTGTACGCGATTTGTAGTAAAAATAGCAGCTAAGTTGCGATGACAGCGTGCGTGTCGCCACACTCACTTAAATACGCAATAAGTACGTTCTGAAACCTTACTTGTGTAGGTGAGACATTCTTTGCTACGATTGAAGTGAGAGCATTTCATTATTCGCCTAATCGCGAACGATTGTAAACACCGATTAGAAGCATTTGCTCACGTACAATTACCCTAACAGTATTATGGTACAAAGTTTGGATAGTTGGTAAACTTTGTTCACATTCTTCCATTATTAAACGGACTTGACCTTAAAGACACAAATAAGGCAAGACAAAGATATTGTCTTATGAAAAGACTTTTTACTTTATTATGCATATCCTATAAGGTAATTAGCATAGAAATATACACACATCGTGATTTTATACTCTTGACGGATATGAAGAGAGGTGTGCATAAAATATATATATATATATACATGGGTTGGCCGACAAATATGTGATAAGCACCCGCACCGGAAAAAAATTGAACTAAACACGCGACGGTGCTCACTTTATATGTGTTTTCGTGAATGAGTGGGCAAACAAGTGTCAAACCGAAAATTGGGCAAAGCGGTCGCCCAAGTTGCCTCTTGCAGAGAAAGAAAGTTTTACCCCCATAGGATGATTTATTGCAACATATGCTACAAGCCCGCGAAGCTTGAATCTACCACGAACTGCTACATATCCGAAATCCAGCTTTTGAATAGCAGATCACTTCTCGTCCTCCCACGGAAGTCGAGTCTATCAAGATGGTCTTCATAAAACTTAAGCCTTTTGTATTTCGGAATGAGAGGAGGATCATGCGTATTGAGCACACAAGCAAACAAAGTTGTTATTAAGTTTTATTTCAAAAGATTCGAGTAAGAAAAACATTTCTCTCCCCGTAAGGGCTCGAAAGTGTTCCAAAGAGGTAACGTTGAAGGAATTTGGTGCCCACCAACCAGATCCTTTAAGAGGGTTATGCAGTTTTCTCCGCATTACCAGCCACTCATCCTGAAATTATGCCCACGGCATATTACCGCGGCATTCTTCAGCAGCCCTGTCCGCCTTTTGAATAACTTTCCAACAGGAGTGTTTTTAACTCTACCAGATATTTCCGCTTGCAAGTCGAACGTACAGAAACGTCCTCTTTGCGGGCTCAAGTTAACAGTTACGATTACTCAAAATCAAATCGATGTATAGCCAAAGAGATAGACGAAGAGTCAGATGAGCCAATATTGTCGCGAAGAACGAATTACAAAGCAACACTGAAAAGTAGATGAAGTATCCATTAAGTTGTCAAACTGATTAATAAAAAAAGAAAATGTATGTTTACCGTTTTTTTTTACGCCTTTGAGCAACTAGGTCCAAAGGTCAATTCTCTGATGTGTGAGCGCAATTAGAACAAACTCATCAATTTGTGTTTTCTTCACTCCCGACCTCAGAACTATAATCAGATTGGTCTTAAATTTTTTCTTAAAGAAATTCTTGTGGCAAAATAAAAATAATTTGATCCGACAGTAAGCGAATCTGGAAACTATGTTATGGGACAATAGGATAAATAAATATGACTTTTAGCTTTTAAACTCTCGCATCGTGTATACAGACAGGGGATGGAGAAAATAATATGAACCCTCCGCAATATACTGCCATCTTGTGGCATGTTGGCAAGACTGCTTCCGGGTAAATAATCCGATACATAGGTTATATTGCGATGTATATTCTGGGACGATTATAACTCGATATACAGGGCAAAACATCATCAATGAGGGGGAATATTAGGCGAAACCCAGAAGAACTGACAGGGACCGGCGAACATTAACAAGGAATGTGGTTAGACAATCTAAAACTACCACAAAGAAAACATTAATGAAAGCATGCAACTGCTTTTGTGAAATCCTTTACAATGAAAGCCAACGCTAAGCTGTTAAAGGAACAGTGCCGTATGGAGAAACCCAAAACAAGCCTACGATTCCGACTGCCTGCTTACTACAGTTAAGCATGAGGAAGGTTTCGTAATGACTTGGACTGCTTTAACGCGGTGTTCAGCTCGTGTTGTCATTCATATCACTGGCCATACATTGCTCTCGATCTCCGCAATGATGAAGTTCTCACTTTGGTTAGCGGAGTTCTGCTCAACACTGGCATATTCCAAGAAGATAATGCGCCCATAAACACATCACAAAGGATCAGTCTTCGTTTGAGGAATATCAGAATATCATTTAACATTTGTCCTGGTCAGCACAATCAGAACTCAGTCAGAACTCAACATAATTGAACCATTGTGGGAAGTTTTAGAGTAGAAAGAGACGAACGGATTTCCATCTTCAACATCATTGAAGCAATTAGCTGATGTTTTGACATAACAATGGGGCTACATTCCTTTGGAAATTATCCACACATTCTACGAATCTATTCTGCGAAGAATTGCAGTCGTTCTTCAAGCAGATGATAGATAGCCCAACACCTTATTAATAAATAAGCATTGTCTGTCTACATGTCGTTTGTTCATATTATTTTGTCTATCCCCTAAGTATATTGAACTATCGTTCTATCAAATGTCATTCGTTTATGGAATTAAAAAAAAAAATGCAAAATAGTTATTAAAAGCCATTAACGACTTGTTCACTTGACTTGTTCACTTTCATTTCAGTTGAAATTACAAAAAACAAAGATCCATAGTTTCCCTCTCGTTGATATTTCTCCAAATACTTCAATAAAATAACAGTTTTATTAGATTCGGATCATCTAATGAATGTGTAGGCAAACGCTTTTGTTAACACTTTCGTTTAGATTCAATCTCCCTCGTGACACGAATTCTTACTCATTGAGAGAATTGTAAAATGTGATGAAAACGTATTGTCACACTATTCGCTATATGTAAATAGCAGACCAGAAATAGATTATTATTATCTAACTACTATCGACCATATATAGACAGTGTTATGAAAATGCAATCCTAGCTCTGGCTTAACTCCCCTATATATGTATTACTTGGTGGTAGGCAGTCTATCGTTATTATCCCGAATCTATTGTCTTCTCTCTTTTAATATTCGAATAGACTTGCAATCAATTCTGTCAATTATTGCAAAATATTGAATATAATGAAGCCCGGCAACGCAACACGTGCAACCACCAGTAAATGATGCAAGGAATTGCCGAAAATAACGCACAGTAACCAACAATAGTAATAGAACATAAACGTCGATTTTTTTTTTTTTTTTTTTTTTTAATCTGTGTATGTTAGTATGTGCAAGTTACATACATTATTTTACCTTATAAGAAATTTATGCACATAAGCGAAGAATCACTAATGGGTTTCCTCTTTACGAGTAAATACATATTTAGCATTCACATTTATACCCATCTCTGAGTCATTTCGTGCATGCATATGCGCCTTTACTGTACGTGCGCATAGCGTATATATATATATATACGTTAGTTAGAGGCTAAAAAGCACGCGATCGAATAAATAGCAACAAAACTAAAACAATCTTAGGTAACTGAATAAAATTATTTCATAGTTTGTGGCTTTTATTAAGAAAAATAAAAAATACTCCATACTCGTTGGTTTTGATTTCTTCTTCGCGACTGGAAACATGCAGATATTGGAATTTTAACATTTTTACTAAAGTACTCCTCACAAATGAATATTTGAAGCACACTGACAGATATTTGGTATTAAACTTACCTTCGAAACTTAAACTTGAACTTTATTCCTGCGCACAGATCATGTCACTTCAAAGCGATGCGTTAAAGATCTTCTAGAATACGGCAAGACATGGGCAATCAAAGTGCTATCAATGACAAATAGTGAGTAAAAACAAAGACGGAATTATATCTGGTTAAGATCGAATTTCTTGACACTCATCACTTGCTTGTTTTCGCTATCTTCGATATAAAGGAAGCCTTTTTCCTTAAAAACAAAAACAAAAACAATGAAGAAGAGAGAACACCTTAAGAATGATACCAGATCTGGTATTATTACGGAACAAAATTTTTACATATTTAATCAAGTGTAGCGCATCAACGGACTCGCATAAGAGCATCTACTTTGTACGGGTTATTTGAAACCATGATGACCCGTGTTCTGTATCCGCAACTAGTGACAGCAAAATTTATCTTTTATATTCCAAAATACCCCACCCAGATAAGGCGCCCTTTAAAGTAGAATTCTTAACGAGTTTGTATGTTCCCATCCATTTTGTAGATATTTTCAGCTCACAAAAATTGTTCCATGTTCTCTGTTCGCTTCGAAAACGCTTGCAAAAAAAAAAAATGGTAAATATATTCAGGATGAAAGAAAATTTCAAAATTTAGAAGGACTCGGTCCAAAAATTTGAAATTGTCCTTGAAAGAAGATCCCTATCGGTTCACTACATTTAGAGAAAATGTCTGAAATTTCTAATCACTGGTTTAAGCACATATCGTATGATAAATTTCTAGATCGAGTAGGTGATGTGGACCGATTTATGTGTTTGTTATATCTCTTACACTACGTGTGGTGTGTGCGAATGTATACATCCCCCAGAAGAACTTGAAATAATCTCATCTTTTATTATCAATCAATTCAGAATCACTATCTGAATCATGGGCATTTAGTAATTAACCGCTTAAAGGTGAAAAATAATATTTCCCGCATCACTCCCTTCTCGAAAAAGCGACCCATGCACTTCATTTTTTAATACCGTTCCGCGTGGACTTACAATCATTCCAATATTAACTTTACAGAGAGTATTGAACTTCTTGACTAAAATGAGGCTTTGACCATTTTTAGACAATTTGTCCTTCTATCCGTCCAGCTTTGCTCGCGATTTGCACGTCTTCCGAATCTTTGTACACTTTCTACACATATGTTGAGAAACAGATGAAAGACGGACTTAACTAAATCGATCTGGATTTTCATGTGAACCGAGTGTTACGAACGCAAGCGCGCATTCAATATACAGCTATTCTTGGAAAGGGGGGACAAAAAGAAACATATTTATATATACATGGATGTGTGCGTTTGTGTGTTTGTGTATGCGCACATATCTGCAGAAATTTTCTTCTCATTTCCATTAACTTGAATGATGGCATTTATCATATGACAAACTAGTCGATGATTTCTAATGAAACTTTAACGAAAGACTGAAAAGAAGGCAAAAATAATATTTCTTAAGTTGCTCGGTGTATACATGAAGTAGATGTTGCATTAAAGTCATAATTGTATTTTCCAGTCTACGCTGCATTTTTTATTGTTATCTGTACACATTTTGTTGTTCATTGCAGCATTTTCGTGATCAATGTATTGATGGGTCGGGCTTGCCGTTGCTAACTGAAGATCATCTGGTGAACTCGTTGGGCATGAAATTAGGACCGGCTCTCAAATTGCGTTCTGCCTTGGCAAAGAAACTGGGCGGACCGTGTCCGTGTGTCGCGTGTGTGGCTCAAGCACAGCATGCGCTGACACTGCAAACGAGTAGTAGTGGCATTGGCGCGTCAGCTACTGCAGCTGCACCTCTTACTGCCACCACCAATGCAACAATAGCGAAAAGCGTAACCACAACAACGGTGGTGGGCACAAGTAGCAAAAGCGGTAATTTAGCGAACAATGCACAGACAACAACAACAGCAGCAGCAAAAATAGCAGCAACAACGACGGCAACAACAATTCAACACTGTAATAGTGATAAAAGCAACAACAATTCTGTTAACAGTAGCGAAAGTACTACAAAAAATAATGGTAGCACAAATCCAACATCCAACATCTGTGGTAATAGCGATGGCAGTATCAACAATAATGCTAAAGGCAACAATAATTGCAATGTTAATATCGGCAATTTTTCACCAGATCACAACGACGACTGTAATAGTAATGCTACCGCCATCAATCGACACAACAACAACAATAACAACAACAATCACAACAAGAACAACAGCAATACGAGCAGTATTGACTCGACAAGTTAGTGGCCAATGCAATCAGCACAAGACAACGATAGACGGCGGCTAAAGGCAGTCGTGCACGAAATTGTTATTTGTTTGTGTGCTACTATTGTGGAAAGTGCTGTTGTTGTTATGACTGTTAACAACTATCTGCCACAACCACAATGCAGTCATCATTATTGGAAGAGGGCAAATTAATTACACAAACAATTCAATCCGTGGAATTATTAAAAAATTCTTTCCTTTTTTTTTTTGCTTTTTCTGTTTTTTTTTTCCTTTTTTTTTGTTTTTCTGTGTCTGGAAATAAGAAACTTGAGTTCTCTTCAAAACAAAAACAAAAACAAAAAAAAACAAGTCATGAAATGCATTTTTTCATAGAAAAAAAACCTTCAAACTAAACCTTCTTGAAATTACTTTTTGCTACCACTACTAACACTAATGCGCGCAGAAGAGCAAGCGTCATCCTTCTCGTGTTAAGCGATTTTCCGGAACTAAATGATTTTTGATTTATTTTTATTTACTTCTTCTTTTCTTTTCTTTTCTTCGTATAATTTCTCTAAAAATCCTTTATTTCAATTTACTTACGTATGTATTGAGATATGTATATTTGAATTAAAATAAATTATAAACATACGCGTATTACATAATCAAACTAAATTGGAAACAATTTTTCCTTTTTTTTTCTTCCTTTCACTTAAAATATTTCATTTCGACTTAATCCTCTCTTTAGAAGGTTAAAAAGGAGTCATAATTATTTTTGCTTTTAAAAATTTTTATTATTTACAAAATCTTTTAAATTGAAAATTTGAAAGAAATGAAGAAAAGCAATTTTCCAAACTAAACGAAAATAATTAACGACTTGTATTGTAAAAATGAATTTGTAATGAAACCCAGTAAGAAAATTTTTTTTAATACACTGTCTTAATACAGCTTTAAAAAGAAAAAAAAAAAAAACAAGAGAAGGAAATTTCTTTACACTATATTATCGGCTGGGTGTAGCGGCTTTTTCTCATTGTTATACGTCTACTGCACAATCACTCGTAGAGTAAAACTTTCTAGTTATGCTTGACCTGGTTTATGAGGGATGAGCGGAAAAATAAATTTGTTTTTGTTTTCGGAAGTAGAATTGTTCCACTGTAGGCGTGTCCGTTTACCGACAAGGCGCATTTTCAACTGTGCGTTCAAAAGTTTTGCTAAAATTTAAGCTTCCATTTCTAAATTATGCCATCGGCAGAATGCTACTCACGGACGGACAGACGAACATGACTAGATCAGCTAGGAATTTGATATTAATGAAGAACGTATATACATTATAGGATCTCTTAAGTTTCTTCCCAAATATTGCGAATCTTTTAACCATTTAATGAAAACATCGAAATGAAACGAAAGTAGTTGATTTTCAAATATTTACCACAGACCCCAAGGTACTACCAAGATACCTCACTCATTAGACATTGAATTTATATATTAGTCGTTGAGATCCAATCAACTTCTTCTTCTTTGTAGCAGACATAGGATGATTGAAACAAAATGCCCTAATGGTAATCACCCTCAGCAGAAATTTACTTCTCCAGCTTCCTAGAACTTCCCAGAACTAATGCCGTGTGCATAAGAAAAACCGAGATGGTCTCCTATTTATTAACGATGGAAATTTCAAACACTCTACTTCAAAATTGCGCAGTAATGTAAATTTATTTGTCAAAATTAAATCAAAAAAGCATTTATGACTTCACCCGGACCTTCACTTTAAAATAAAGTCCCCTGTAAATGTGCATAAATTATTAGGAAAAGTTGTAATAACACAGTTGACTTGGATAATAAGCAGTTTAATAAGCTATTTTTTTTTTTTATTCATTTAACATATTTTGAATTAAATGATTTCTTTTACTTTTCTTTTTTTTTATTAATGAACAATTTTTTTTTTTTTCATATTGTACTCCTTTTGCCATTTTCTCATTCTGCCAGAACTCTTTATTTTATTTTCCTCTATTCTATATAGTAATAACTCTAACGTATATAAAAGCATTCGTTCATTTTTATGAAAATGCCATAAAAAAAAACTTGGTTCCATAATTCAATTATGGTCTAGTTTAAAATATATATATATATATATATAAAAGACACTCTACGTACGTAAGTGAAAGTAATTGGAAATGTAATTTATTTCTTTCTATTTATTAATTATGTATTCGTGTATATAAATAATTTAAGTAATAAAACGAAGCATCCTTAACAAACCAAAATGCCTTAAATTAAGTACATATTGTATGTACGTAAATATGTTTCCATATACGTACATAACCAGATGAATACATTTATTTTTTATGCATAATTATACAAATTAATAAATTTAATTATAATTAAAATAAAAAAAAACAAATAATTCTTTCAAAAAACAAAACAAAAAAAAAGAAACAAATACAGCAACAATCACAGTCTTCCAAATGTAAACACACACTCACTATCGCACGCTTATATATATATATATATATATACAAATATATATGTATGCATGTATATATTAATATTTATATATAAATATATACTTACAGTGTGATGTGTGTTGTTAATAAAACAATGAAAAAACAAAAAAGGAAAAACGCTGAAACAGCAATTTAATTTTTACTTTAAATAATAATTTTATAAAATAATATTTATATATATAAAAACAAAACAAAAAAAAAAAAAACAAATATTGAAAAATTATATGAAATCTTAGTCAATTCAGAGTTTTTTTTTTTTTTTTTTTTCAAACTACATAAGTCCTTACATATATATGTTTGTAGACAAACATATTTTTGTTTTCTATTTTTTTGTTTATACATGATAAGATTATATATATATATAAACATATATATATATATATATATATTAAAAGAATTACTTACAGACAATATTTTAAATTTTAAATAATAATAAAACCCAAGTGTACTTAACTGATCGCATCCATAAATATAAACATATGTACATAATAATATCTATTCGTATACTTTATTTACAATTATTATTGGCAGAATATTTAACAGAAGTCTCTACGTGAAGTGAAGATAATTTCACTTATGTGTATATGTGTCTGTGCTTAATTTTACAAACGCTCATTTCGGTCTTTTTTTTTTTCTAGAATATAAAACATTTCTATTTTTACATATATATTAAGGAAAGACAAAAGTTTCTGTCTTACCTTCGATGCTCTCGGATTTCAAATCATATTTGTTCGGAAAGTTTTAGTTTGTCACCCTGCCTTCGGTGGCCGGGGAGCAAAGAAAAAACGAAACAATTACTGTATTACAGTTTCTTAAAGCTCTGTACTTTTTCGCTTTAAAAAATGAACAAATAAAAATTGCATTATTTAATCTAACAGCTAGTCATTAAAAATGAAGGCGTTTTATTTATCAAAAGCAACAAAAGTGCGACAATAAGAGACTTTCTTCACCCTAACTTCAAACAAACGCATTGTGTATATTGTTCGAATTAAAATCGTGGCTTGCCATCAAGACATTATGTATTGCAAGATGGAGTTCATAAAGAAAGCAAAGCCTCAAGTAGTAACTTAATGCACATTAGATATTTAATTAAAATCGTAATTACTTGCATACACCACGACGCGAGCATAGGTATGAGCGCCGAATGTAAACGTGTCAAGCGTAACCGTTGCGCCAAGAAGCAACGAAGGATGTGGGCAACAATTAACAACATGCAGAGTTATCCATCTTTAAAGAAGACACATTTTGCTAGAGAGCTTGCTAATTCCATATATCAAACATTGCATGTTTCACACTTCCCGAGTGCAGAAAGTTGTATGCGAGTTAATCATTAATTGAAGATAACATTATAACTTTATTCATTCATATTCAAAGGTAAAACTTAAAAAATATGGAATTCTATAAATGTTTAGGTGAATTATTACATCTTTATAAATAACACTGTATGTATGTAACTCTATGAAAGCAAGAAAGCAAAAAAAAAAAAATGCAAACGGTGCTAATAATTAAATCAAGACTTAGCAACTTCTTTCTCCTTCTCGGCTTTACATTCGCCATTTTTATCGGCAGCTGGCAGGTCGGTCACACCCGTCGAACCGAATCCTCCTTCACCACGTTGAGTATCTTCCAGTTTATCTACTTGCTCCAATTCCGGATAGAATATACGCTCGCAAATCAATTGGGCAATGCGGTCACCACGCTTAACATCAAAATCAACATCGGAATGATTGAAAAGAAGAACACCCAAATTGCCTCGGTAATCTTCATCAATCACACCAGCTCCCACATCGATGAAGTTCTTCCAGGCCAAGCCGGATCGTGGTGCTACGCGACCGTAAGAGCCACTGGGTACTTGTATTTGCAGATCGGTTTTAACTAAAGCTTTTCCACGTGCTGGTACCTTCAAATCGTATTCAAACTATTAGAGACAAATAAAATAAAGTTTTCCCACGCGTTAATACCTTTAAATCGTAAGCACTGCGTAAATCCAAACCAGCAGCACGCTCCGAACCGCGTACGGGTTCCAAGGCATGTTCGGTAAGTTTGGCCCAACGCAGCACACATTTAGTATCGAGTTTCATTTTTTTCGCAACAGGCTCAACTTCACCCTCCGCAAGCATTTAATAAATTGACCACTTTAAACTTCTGCACAAGGATCTATTGGCGGTAAAATTTCACGATATGCAAATTTATGATAACCCAAAGAGTTGCCAACAGTTTCATTGTTTACGCTTGAGACATTTTGTAAATATTAAAAATTTATGCTTTAAGGCGATTTCGAAATTTCCAAAAATATAAATCAAAAATAAAAAATTCGTCTGCATCAAGATTTTCGTAATTAAGTGAATAAATTGGTGCTTTTTCAATACTGCCAAAGGTTAACAAATAATAAAAATAAATGAACTAATAGTAAATATATACAACTTTGGTTTGTCGACTCAGCGAAATTGTCAATTTTCTGTAACGGGATGGGAAATTATCTTGCATGTATAAATGAATTTATGGAGTTTTTTTTTTGAAAACCATTACCTTCGTATTTAAAAATTTGAAAATTCACATAGCATCCATTTGCTTTTCGAAAAGTATCATTAGCGGCATGTTACAACATTATAGGCAAGCAAGGGTTATTTCAAATACCATGTACCGCTTCATCTAATACAATTACACCTTTTTCCCACGTAAGCACAAGTTCCACCATTTAGAAATAGGGAATAAGGTGAACCCTTATGATCGATACGTACTAGAGTTCATATTTGTCAAAAACCTTATTATTCTCCATTTATTTTCGTCATAAAACAGGAAAAATTAAAACATATACGGGAAGGAACTCGAAAAAGTATTTATGTGGACCAACTTAGTTAAAGTTATATGCCAAATTATCGTCTTGTGTCAATTCACATCAAAAACAATCAATATTAGACCTTGTCGCCACATAAAATTCTGCTTGTTGTACGGAAGTTTAAATGGAAGTTTGTTCAAAAATTGATCTGCATCATCTAAATATTCCACACTCATTTAATACCTCAAAATACCATTCTCTGTCGGAGAAATATCAAATATTGCATCTTTTCTTATGTGTTATATTAAGAGCGGTTGTAAAAATAAATCTAAAAAAAAGTGTAATCTATTTTCAAAAGCACTTGGCATTATTAAATGGACAGACAGGCGTACATAAATTCAGGAAATTATTTTGAAGATCCAATGTGAAACATATTCTATAGGAGCAATTGATCACACGAGCAATTTACGTTTTATTTTTATAAGCAATAGATCGTTATATTTTCGACCACAAAGACGCAGGAAAGGGTATTTTATATAGCTTTCTTTTTTGTATATAAAATTTTAAAAAAGTTCTGTTTTTATTTTTCTGAATACTGAAAGAATTTGGTGGTCTTCTTCCTTGTAAATCAAATCAAATTAAAAAGCATGATGTAAAGTCTGAGCATTACGTTATGTGACTGTGTGCATACATTTTAAGAATGAAACAACATTATGAAAGTTGGTAACTCTGCAAAAATGATTTATCGTAATTATGCTAAAAAGACATTGTTTAGTAACATACGTTCCTTTATTTTTTAAATATTTTAATTTTTTACTCATTTTTGAGATAATTATAAGAATTTTGAATAAAAGTTAAACGATTAAATGGATTTTTCGGATTTTCTAGTTCGCAAGGTTAGTGCAAATGTGTTTTCTTTATTTCCTACGCAAATGATTAATTAATTTTACAGTGCCCTGAGACGGCCATGTATATACCAAACTTTATCACATCTGAAGAGGAGCAAATTATATTGTCTCACATTGAAAGAACACCCAAACCGAAGTGGACACAATTGTTAAATCGTCGTCTTATCAATTATGGTGGTATTCCGCATGTGAACGGCATGCTCGCAGAAGAGATACCCCTTTGGCTGCAGACTTATGTTGAAAAAATCAATAATTTGAATATATTTGAAACTCAAAAAGCTAATCATGTTTTGGTCAATGAGTATAGGCCTGGACAGGGCATAATGCCGCACACAGACGGTCCTTTGTTTTTTCCCACCATATCTACTATATCGTTAGGTTCCCATACTATACTTGAATTCTCTAAGCGTGACGTGGATGAGAAAGATGCCAATTCGACTATAACGATTAATGCAGACAAACGTAAAGTTTTATTTAAGTTAATACTGGAACCGCGTAGCCTCCTAATTTTGAAGGATTCATTGTACAGTGATTATTTGCATTCCATTAGCGAAGTTGTGGAGGATACATTGTGTGATCGAATTTGCAATTATGAAAATTGCGAAAGTACCTATAAAATGGGTGATTGCCTAAAACGCAGTACACGCATTTCGCTTACCATACGTAATGTTCCCAAAACTACCAAAATGAAACTAAAATTTTTTTAATTAATCAAGTAATTTTACACTGTTGATATTGGCGGTAAGCAGTTTTTTGAAGTGCTTACTAAACAAGATCGCATACGCTTGTCGATTGGAAACATGCATTTGACAGGTAATCACTTCAACCTGTTTGAGTGAATTCCTGTGCCTTTTTGCTAAAGTTGTGTTTCGATTTGGAAGTAGTCGTTAAGCCAATGTTCCTTTTATTGTTCATGAAGTTCGACTGCAGTAGAAACATCGCAGCATGTTTACGAAATATTTTACATATCAAACGAATTGTTTAAAAAACATGCACAAAAATCTGGGAAATTAATACAGTTCGCGATTTTGGAAACGCTAAAACGCCTCAAGCATTTATAAGCCTTTTAATAATAAGTGTTTATCAGCTGTTGCAAATGTTATTGCTTTTAAGCGTTTTATTTGAATAAAAATTTAATTGTTAATATTAATGAATTTCACTTCAAGATGTATTTATACACAAATGTACAACATAAGCGTTTATTAACTTTACGTTAGTTTATATCACTGAATTAGTAAATCATTCATTCATTATCCTGCCAATAGAGGTGAAATTCTTTTTCAAATGTAGAGCGATCATAAGGGCGAACGTCCGATACACTTGAAGTGAGATCGCGACGCAACTCTTTAATGGCCAAATGGAAATTCTCTCTAGCCATTCGCTGCTTATCTGCATTAAGCTGAATAAGTGGTCGGCGAAATATGCCCTGAATTCTTCTCAACTGATATTCGACGGTTGGACAGCGACCAATGCAAACCCATAAATTGTCTCGATTACGAGTGTTACCCGGGAAACGTTTTGTCATGGCAAATGGAGCTTCAGCGCTGAGTAATGAACGCACTTCACTCACTATATTAACATGGGATCTTGAGTCTGTAGCACTAACAGCTTTAAATTCATATTTATTGCAAAATGACAATAAATCGCCCACACAACACCAAGCTTGGCTTGTCAAATGATAGTGTGAACTATTCCAATTTGTGTATTTCCCAACGGGATTCTGTGAAGCACTGCTTCTCTTCAATTCATACGTTTGCAACATACTCGATGGAGGTGGTGAAAAATGCCTTGTAGAAAAGGAATTATCAACGGATATTGTAGATTTCATACTATAATCGACTCGTTTAAAGTTATCCAATTCCGATGATTTTCTAATCGGCGACCTACGCTCTTCTAAGCCCATTAAAGGCTCATTAATGTTCAGCATTTGTAATTCAGTTTGAATATTTTTTCTGAATTGCATTAATTTCCTGCGATGATCCATATTTTTGATATTTAATGATTTTTAAAGATTTTGTTTTATTTCAATTTTCTTTTTTTTTTTGATTTTAACAATTTCAGGTTACACTCTATTGCAAATATATGCCGATTATCGGAAAGTTTATGTAATCGCTTTGCCGTTTAAGAATGCGTTTTACTTAATGCTGTTAATGTCTTTCTTTTCGCTGTTCAACGACTGTTTGCCATTTGATTTCATTAATTTTAAATGTTTCAATAGGTGTAAAAATTGTTTCTCAATTGCTTTTGTTTATGTATCGAGACGCATACATAATAGATATTTATCTACATCTCAGCATAAGTGCAATTGTTACGCATTCGTTTTGCATGCTTGCATCCAAACTGAATCGATGAGATGAAATTTTAGAAATTCTTTACGCCTTTACTATGCTACTGCTTGGGTTATCATATTAAAGCAACGGCTAGTAAGAATTTGCGTATAAGATGCTTAAATTGTCTTAAAGATTGGGTAGAATATTAGAGCCACAAACAGTCTTATGAGTGGAGGGTGTCTGTAATACAACCGCATTATAGATAGAACTCTCACTTATTTTATTTATTTTTAGTTTTTAAAAATACTTTTTTCTTTTTAAATTAAAACAAATTTTTTTACTTTCTAAACGAATGATTCATATTAAAAAAAAAAAAAAAATGTTTTTTTAATTAATCTCTGCTGACCCAGACCTTCAGTTGTCGTAGACACAGTTCAATAAAGTCTTCATAGGCTGAAAACTAAACCGTAACTACAGTTAATTTGTGTTAATAAATTAAACAAAAATAATTTTTTTCATTCAAATGAAATTTTTCTTAAAATTTCATAACCAAATTTGTACATTTCCCTTTTGTGTCATTGATGCCTCTGCAAATAATGCTAGTAATCTATTTTCCATACTTATATTGTTCGAAGCTTTTCAATTAGGAAAAAAAATCTTTATTAATGATGACGTCCCAGCATGCGTAATTATGACCTTACCGTAAACGAGAATTTCAATTTTTGTAAAGCAAAGTGTACTCCAATCTTCTCTATTTTTAAATCTACTGAAACTGTTATTCGCGATTCTCATATCTAGGTGTATATTTTCGCATCAATCAGAATTATCGAAATTTTCCCAATTTTCTTCTAGCAAATGTGATCATCAGCCTGATTAATGATCAAAAAACTGTTGAGGTTCATCTAATTTGAGTTCGGACCCATTCACAGACCTTAGTCTTAATGAAAAAATAAATTGCGTTATCTCATCAAGTACGATGAGACTAGATTCCTTGATGATCATATCTATATTTGAATTTTTTTCCTGCTAGAAATTGTGACAAACAAGATTTATCCATCGGATCATGATGGTGGTAATCGACCCTATTCACAAAGAATCCGCGACAGCTCACATAGTCCTTCTGACGGCTGCGATTTATTCGATAATAATATATGGTAATAATATGATGTAAAATTCGTTGTAAATTGTTCTTTTTTTTCTAATTTTTATTCATTCTTCTAATTACTTCCTTAATGCACCTGGTCACCTTTATACCTCAGGCCAACAATTTTTTTGTTACAATGTTACAATGATTTCTTCTTGTTTTCTATTCATGAATCAAACTCTTCGCTCTGATCCACAACATTCTGGCAATAAAAACGGTTATGATAGCTCTTGGTGCGCTCTACGTGAGCGATCTTTCATAATGTGTAATTTTTCTATTTATATATTTAAATGCCGGCTGTTTGTTTATTTCCAAAAGGTGATTTAAAACGATGTTTACCTCCCTGCCCATGACATTGACAGAGAGTTTCATTAAATAACGATCTCTGGCCACTAGGATAACTGAATTCCTTTCCTTAATGTCGTTAAATTATTTTTATTATTTAAATTTATTTATTTGTAATTATTTAAATATAAACTTTTCATTTATTTACCAATTCTGCGCCATTTCTATTCTGAATCGATCTAAGCATGTCCGTCTGTCCGTCTGTGATAGGTAATTCTTGGCCGCAGTTTGATGTTGAAAATGATCCACAACAGTTGAATGGGGTGCACCTACCACAAGACGTAAGCTAAGAACAGTTTCGTTTTTAAAAACAAAAAATTGGCCGTTTTGCTCATTATTCATAAGCCACAGCAGATATAACGATAAAAATTTTTACTCCCATTCTTCTGTACCTGTGCAAAAATGGTAACATCAGCCACGCCCATAATCGAAATAATTTTTTTTTTTTTCAATGCGAAGCGGGTGAAGATGATTCGTCCACAGTCGAATAAAATTTTCTTACGTTTAATTATTTCTTGAATTATTATTAATATTAAAACACTTTCCTTTAGTCTCTTACGTTAATCTCCCCCTAAAGTTGCTTTTTTAATATTAAGTTTAATATTAATTTTGAAATGAATGGTGAAACGGGTGAGTCATTCTCTTAGGTTAGGCAGTTCATGAATTCGGCTGCTACGAATCTAATGAGTAAGAGATTGCAAGCAAAATAATAATGAGAAGTTACATAAAAACTTCGCTTACTCAACAGTTCGTGGTTTCTTCATAAAAATTAAAAAGAACCAAGGTTTTTTGAAAAGAAATATTTTCGTGTAATTGGAAATAAATGATAGGATTATGGATCTATTTGAATTACAATTTACTTTTATTATATTTTACGACTACTTTATAAAAATAATATATACATAACAAGTGAGTTAACAAAAATAGACAAATCATAATTAGAAATACGAGCGAATGTTTTCATAATTTTATTTTTAAAAAGCAAAAAAAAAAAAAAAAGAATACGATCGAAGGAAAATAACAACAACAATCTTAAAAATAAAAGTTTGTTTTCATTATGTTCGCGAAAATACTACACATTGAAGTGAAGCAATCTATTGAAAATAATTCTTAATAAAATACTGAAAAGCACTACGTTTTCAAGGCACACACATTTACTTATGGTCTGTATTTATCGGGGTTTTGATCGGGGATTTGAATCGCTTAATTAAAAACCGAAAACGGAAAAAAAGCACGCAAATATACAGCGTTGGGTGAAAGTCGACTTTCGACTATTTACCATATTCTAATCAATACTTCATATATCATATTCGTTTAATGTACCGTCTCTTTCTTTTGCTTTTAAAAGCTGAATAATATAAAAAAAAAAAGCAAAAAGTTCTTAGATTTAATTTATGAATGGCACCATAAGTTACAACTTGATACGTTTCGCTGTATCGTGGGATATTCGTAATAAATGATTTTCCTTCTTTTTTTTCTGTAATAATAAGTACATCAACAATGATTTTAAAATTTAAATTATATATAACTGAAAAACTAAAAGTTAAATGCTTTCATTTTCGTTGTCATGTTACGATAGGTTATAGTATTAAGCATCTTAATCGATGAATTTGAATATTTTCGTTGCTTGTAGACAGTGTTGTAAAAACGCTCTTAGAGTTTAATTTAATTTAGTTAAAAACATTAAAGTTAGTTAAAATAATTATATATATAGTATATCTGAGGAAACACAGGGATCAAGAGAATAACATTAGTTTTAGTTTAAATGTAATTGTAGTTATCTAATGTAAACATAAGGTAAAAGCTTTTTTAGAATGTAACCAAAACCGAAAAGTTTTATAATATTATCATAAGTTAACTAAGGAACATTTTAGACGCAATAATGTGCAGGCACTTCATAGATAATATTACCGGCAGCATGCCTGAAATTGGGATTTTCCACACCAGAGGCACCCTCAATTATAATTGTACGTGCCTTACCACCTAACCGACATGCTATTGTTGGACTTACATTAACTCGCAATTCACAATTATTAAGACTGAAAGAAAGTATGAAATTTTGGTTAAGCAAAAGACTAGAGAAATACGGGTTTTAAACCTACTCGTGATATCTTTTGCACACAATCCCCACCAATTCACCGATACGATCTTCTTTCAGAGTGCCATTTTCCGCCTGTAAAGCAAATACCAAATCATTATTGGACGGACAATGAAACACAATTAGTTGATCGCGTCCAGTGCTGATACTGATTGAAGTTAACTACGAAAATCATTAAGATATCAGTGAAAGACAGTAAAGAATGTATACGACGGAATGAATTACCTCTTTAATAGCTATGGATCGGTTCAAATTTTTAAATTTATTTTTAGCGCCATCCAATTTATATATGGCTCCATCGGTTATAATAAATGCACGATCTGCTTGCTTGTTGTGCTTATTGAACTTTTTGGAGAACGATGAAAACAATACGCTTCTAAAACCTTCGCCGGCTTCGCTATTCTTAAGGTTCTTAACATTGGAGGTGTAAGCCAAATAAGCTGAGTTCTCCTGTGAATTGGCCAAGTAATCGCCTAACCATTTTCTTTGCTGTCCCCAGTGGGGACGACGACCTCTAATAGCTGTCGCTGCAATGATTTGCAAACGCAATTGGGGCCATTCAGAGCGAGGCCATTTGCGTAGTATCATGTATGAACGCCAGTTATTGTAAATGCGACGTAAACCTTGTTCAGCGGAGCGACCAGTCAACGGAGGCTTTGGCCATTGTATATGGCGACCGTAATCTTTCATGTTGTGGGCCGAGCGGAAACTTTGCGCCAATTGCTGAATATAAGCGCGCAATGTGTATTTTCTATACGCGTGTATAATGAATAAAGCGGCTTTCATTTTTTTGTAATTTTGACGAGCTATCCAACCGCGTACTTGCTTCTGCAGTAAAGTAACAATATGCGGTATCATGGAGTTACGTTGTTCTTCTAACGCTAACAATGTATGCGGTGAACGTATAAAGATTTTTGTATGACCGTACTTTACATCGTCGCTGAAACCTTTTTCTTCGATTAATACTCTTACACCATCTCTTTCATTACCGGCACGAAAGTTGGGCCAAGTGTATTGGGAAATCATTTTATAGCGCAATAAAAATTTTTCGTAGCGCTGGCGATGCACGAAGCCAGCACGGCGTACTCTCACATTTTCCAACAAACCCAAATAACGCACTTGATGTTCTACACGTTGATCGTCAAAGACACTTGAACTCTTCATATCATTCGGTTTAATACAACGCACATAGAATGGTTCCTTTTTCTGTAGCGTATTTACCAAGTCGATAATGGAACGCTGAAATAGACTGCCAGCACTTAGTGGCCGTTTCGTTGTCATTTTGATATCTTGGGCTCCCTCGGGCCACATTCCGCTCAAGTGCGTGTTGTTCGAGTGATGTAACAAACGTTTAAAATCTTGATATAATGTATCCTTATTCTTCTCCAAAAATCCGTTAATGTTGTAAATAACATCACCTGCATAATGAGTGATCCGAAAATCTTCGCGATGTTTTAATTCTTTGTCCATAGGGTTCAGTTGACGACTACTATAATGAGCATGATTATTTAGTTTTTTATCCATTGCTCCTAATAAAGTTTCATCGGTGACCTTGCCCACACTGAGGCAAGCTTCGTCCATAATGGCAATTATGCCTTTATGTGGTTGCTCTACTAAATCGCATATTATCTGGAAATAAGAGTTTTTTTTTAACTATCGAAGAGCCAAACGTAATATGGGGAACGAAATAGTATAAGAATGTAATGATAAAGAAGGTAAGCAGCGGAGAAGTCATATATATCCTTCCTCCTTTTAAGGGGTCCCTGATTTTGCATTAAATAATAGATGATCAGGGAAAGAAAGGATGGGCTCGCAATCACATGACAAAAACTTGCTTTTCCCGCTTGCTTAGCCCTGGACGAATCATAGTAGTTGTGGAGCAAAGCAAAACATTTACTTACAAAAACCCTATATTCCTATTCACTGCTTTTTTTTACGTTAAATGTAAAAAAGTTGTCCCCCGAGACTGCCTCCTAAAGATTTTCATTGTCATGGCCAACAATTTACGCGCTGTTCTTTTCAAGATCCCCGGTATGATGCTACCAGGAGCTTCTCGTCTTTATTCAAGGGACACCTTTTCGCTGTAGTATTGTAGTGTGCACATGTTTTTGTTTCCAATGCTGCGATAGAGCGATTATCCCTTTTCTTTACCTCTGTCCCAAGTCCCATAGTATTGCCATTGGCTTTGCTCAATTTTCAATTTCAAGTTCGACAAGACCAACTACTTGATCTGTGTTCCCTTTGTTCGTCTATCGTCCATCCGGAGGTTTTTTATACTCGAGAAGTTTGTCAACCCTACAGGTCACTTGTACTTACTTTGTTATTAAAATAATCAATTTTTTGCCAAGCAATCCCTTCGCGATGATATTCTTCTTGCTCTTGCTTCAGAACCAGCTCTGAAAAAACAATTTTAAAATTGTAAATTAGCGGAAATATTGTAATTGACAAATTGATTTGTCCTTCTCACCGATAAATAATTGCTGAAGTTTTTCATTACAATAATTGATGCAAAACTGTTCGAAACTGTTTGAATCGAAAATTTCAAAGCCGTAAATATCCAATACACCAATTACTGTATTGAAGCGTGCCTGGGCTTTAGACCCACGAAATAGTATAGCCCGATTAATGTGAGAGATAATCCATGTGAACAGGCGGTCGTAAATGGCTTTAGCCAGTGCATCTTTGCCGTACTCCGCTTGAGTGGCATTATGATACTTTTGCATAACGTTACCACCAGCGGCAATTACTCGCTCCGTTAAGGCCGTTGAGAGATCGTCTTCGGTGACTTCTAGAAGTTTGGCCGCCGACTTTAAATGAGATCTATTTGTGATCACCAAATCATCCTCAATTGCTAAATGAAATCCAATTTCAATTCAACCGTATAATACCGAATATATATATTCTTTAGAGCTTACTTTGAAATTCAATATTTCCTAAATGCAGTATAGCGGCCACAATACGCCAAATGGTAGAAACTTCATCTGTTGCAAAGCCTAGCGTTTTAAAAGCACTGTTTGCTCCTTTGAAATCAGCCTTTTCTGTTAAGATGTCCATACTTCCTTGATTCATGTAATAATACTTTGAAGGATCTCTAATGAGATCATATTGACCCAGTTCGCTGTCCGCAGCGCCGCGTAAAAGCTGGAAAAGATAAGCAAACAAATGCACTATTAACGATGATGAGTCATATCACTGCTATCAATAATGCCTGCTTATGTTACTTATGTATATTTAGAATTTCCGCTTTTAATTGCAACTAATTTAACGCAAATGCCTACAATTAAGTATTTTCTATGTGTGTTAATATAAATCAAGAGATTCTCTAGCTATAAATAAATGTTTTCGTCAAACATTTTTGCCTATGTAGATAATTGTCATGTCTGTTAACTTAAAAAGCAATGCACAGGTGCTCTTCGTATAACACGATATTTGCCAAACATAGTACAACTTTTGTGATACGATTTAAAAAAAGGATCGCTATGCCTCCCACAGGATTTGAATGATGAAAATTAATTTCCTGGTCAAAATTATTATTTCTTCTATATATTTATAATTTTTGACTTCCATCATAATGTTGTTGAGCATCATATTTTTATATCCTATACGATTTGTGGTAAAAAGATATATTAAGTTTGTGCCGATGTATGCACAATAACTAGAAGAACTTGAGAAAGACCCATCTTTTATTATACTAATCGACTCAGAATCATCCTCTAAACCGATCTAAGCTTGTCGGTCTGTCTGTCCGCCTGTCTTATTTTCTTCTATTCAACCTACAGGCCACAATTTTTGACTTATTTTGATGAAATTTGGTATACCAACAATCTTTGGCCCAAGATCCAAACCTATTGCAAATTGTTTAGATCGGACCATTTTCCGATCATTTCACATATAACGTCTTATTTTGAAAAGTCAATATATGTATACCTGCAAGTGGGCACTGCGCCACTATAATATTTTTAGTTGTTTTTTTATAAAAACTTGAATTGAATAAAACTTAAGCTATCATAAAATTTTACACTTTAAGTACTTTGCTTCGATACAACACAAAGCACGTTGCGTTTATTCATATTAGTCTAATCTTAGTTTAGATAAGCAATTAAAAAAAGTTTCGTGTAATCAGGTTTCGATAGAGTGCAGTCCGAATTAACCATGTTATACAAGGGACGCCTGCGCATATGTGCACGTACATATGTACATACATATATGAATCTTTCTTTTTGATTGCATGCATTTATTAATATAGAATTATTAAATGCATTTACTTCCTTTTTAACAGTTACACCGAACGGAATTCATTACCGTTTTGGAAAGAAGCCAAAGCGTGTTAGCGGAAACTCAATATGGTCAGTTAGACAGCAAACTAACAGCCATTCGCAACACGCGCGTTGTAATAAATTAACATGTAAAGCTATATAAACAAACTATTATAGATATTCAAACATTTTATGATGTTTTAGCTTTTTTTCTATGATTTTATATTTAAAATCTCAAAATTAGTTAAGCAGTTTTTCGATTCCTTACATGCGATTTTTTTTTTCTTTGTATGTAATGCAAACAAAAATAGATTTTCTTCAAATTTCAATTCTCTCTCGCTCTATCAGTACCTCAGTTGCTCTCTTCCGTTTGATAATAAAGTTAACAATTCTTGCCCAAAATTTAGACACAGAAAAAGGTGACTGATTTCAAGAGATTCCTGGACTAACATCTTTGAAACAAAAGACTTGCTTAAACAACTCAAAAGGCCATTCATAGGTTACTTCTTCTCAAAGCTACTCTTTGTCGCTTTGCATAATCTTGATCACAACATTTCATTTCTGCATAGGACACTCCCACTTTGCAACAGCAACTTATTTTCAGTTATTGTCCGATATGCTTTTTAAGCTTAACGGGCAAATTGCTTAAAAAAATTGTGCTCCATGGACTTCAACAACTGCTTAATATAATTTAATTCGTATATATCAATGGGGTCTTAGATCAGAGCACTCAAGTTCTCATCAAATCTGCCCTTTATGCTGATCATAACGCTCTCATATGCTTTGGTAAATTATCAAAGGTAGAAAGTCTATCCATCTTCCAATTGCTTTTCGAAATGAAGAACTAAAACAAACGAATCTAAATTTGAAGCTACCTCCTTCCTTTCCTTTCAACAGATATCCTAAAAGAATTCCATGACTATTTTTGTTAGTGCAACATCAACGAACATTTACTTTAATTTATTTATTTAAAATTTGTAAATTCTTCTTGATAATAAACTTGTCATAAACATTTTGAAAGTGCATATAGTAAATTCTTTCTTCCAGTTTTATATCGCACAAATCTAGATTAAATATAAACAACCAAACGCACTATGTGGACTATGGGCCACCATTAAATGCCATAAACTACACTACAATTATTCATATAAAAGCCTTTCAAAATGAGACGTTGTATGGGAAGCGATAGAAATAGTGGTCCGATCCGAACAATTTTCAATAGGGTTCGTCCTTGGACCAAAACACGTTGGTGTATCAAAATTTGTTGAAATAGCGGCCTATAGGTTGAACACATAATGGACAGACGGACAGACAAGCTTTAGGAAGTGATTCTGAATCGATTGTTTGGCCACAACACGCGAGTGTATCAACTTTAATCGAAACATCTGAAAAATTGTGATCTGTAGGTTGAACACAAGACGGACGGATGGACGGAAACTGCTTTAAAATGCATATTAAGCGCCTTCAAGACCATTCAAAATAAGGAATCTTCAAAATTAAGCACAAACTTGTCAGAAGATAACCAACATTTGAACTTCATAGACTGTCTAAATTAACCCATGTTAAACAGTGCGTTGATAGTTGAACTAACTCTTTCATAATAAAAAGATGTGTAGCATCAAAGTTCACTCATCTTAGAAGTTTAGATTTAATCTATTTTATTTTCCTGTTTCTTTTTCTTATGAACGCTCCACTAACGAATATGTTATCTTTCCACTACAGTTTATTCTTTTTGATTTTAATTTTATTACTTTTTCCTTTTCTTTTGTATATACTTGTATAAGTATATACGTGAAGCTGCTTCTAGCTTTTTCAATCATTATTAGTCTTAATACAATTGTTGCTTTTTCTAAAACACTAAATATATTCTGTTATTAAATAAATATCTTAATATAAGATCGCACATTATGTCAATTTTTTATGTTAACTAAAATTGTAAAACTTGATAGCAACATTGACGTTGACATAACATTCTGAAAAGAATACATTTAAGAAAGCTGTAATGTCTCAAGCAGCTAACTTAAGAAGCTAGACCACTATAGCAGGCTAAAAAAAAAGAATTTTTTGAAACTTTGACAATTTTTTTTGGGATTGAGGCAAAAGTAGGAGAATAACAATCTTTGAGGAGATTAGTGTATACTTATCTTCAAGTATTAGAAAAAAAATTTATTGTTGAAAGCTTGGTGTTGGTGATTTTGAAAATTGTGTTAGGAAAGCTTCGAAATATGTTTTTATGGTAATACATTTTTTTTAATTTTTTCTATTAGCCTGCGATTTCAGAATCATAAAATTGCACTTCTCCAAAATTCTCCTCTCTCTATTTTCACGAAGATTTCATTCAATAATCTACCTGTTTTGGAGCGTCTGTTAAACACCGCTCAGCTTTTTTGATCGGTTTAGCTTCAATGCATACATTGAGCGATTGGATATCAATATTCATTTTCAAAACTTCAATGATTTTTAGAAAACCAGTCACACCGTCATTAAAATTGCGCACAACAATGTCAGTCGCTCTGTCCAAGATATTTTGATTACTTAAATTCCCGGAATTTCAAAGAAATCTTTATTTATATATAAATATATCTCCATTTGAGGAGTGTACAAAATAGTTTTAAACATTCGGTCTTGTTTGCCTTACGATAAATAAGCATAAAGCATCAAAAAAGTACAAAAAAACAGAACTTAAACACTTCTATCTTTTTGTGGGCATGGCGGATGTTTTTCATTTTTACATGTAAAGAGTAGAATGCTTCGTAAAGTAAATGTGGAAAATTTCAGGGTTCTAACTTTAATAATTTCAGAGTAACGAGCAAAAATCCGAAAATTGTTGTTAAAAAAAGCTAAGTTGCGTTCAGTTTATGCTCGATTGCACGCTTTTGCTCTAATCAATTTGGTTCATTTTCAATAACAACCTGGGTGCAGAAATTTCCAATGTTCCTACCAAATTTGAAGCCGATATCTTCATTTTTGCGACTAGGAGAGTGCCAGCAACACACACCACACAGACACACCGACGGACGGACATGGCTAAATCAACTCTAATTTCATCCTGCTTAAGAATATACTTTATAAGGTCTCTTGAAGTTTTCTTTTGGGTGTTGCATATATTTTGGAAAAAAACACACACCACACAGACGGACGGACATGGCTAAATCAACTCTAATTTCATCCTGCTTAAGAATATACTTTATAAGGTCTCTTGAAGCTTTCTTTTGGGTGTTGCATATATTTTGGAAAAAAACACACACCACACAGACGGACGGACATGGCTAAATCAACTCTAATTTCATCCTGCTTAAGAATATACTTTATAAGGTCTCTTGAAGCTTCCTTTTGGGTGTTGCATATATTTTGGAAAAAAACAATATAAGCATATCTCCATCTTACAGCGGTGGGTATAAAAAAACATAATGATTTTTTGAAAAATTTGCGGTAGTCCAGTACCAAGGAGGTAGACTTTTGCCCACCGCTAACATTTGTTGAAAATTTATTCGCTGTAACATAAGTTTGTGACTGAAAGTCAGCATACCTTAAGATATAATATTGGAAGTGAACATAATGTCGCTTGTTTCTTTGGAACATTTGTACTCTTTCGTGAGAGTAGCTCGAATAGTGGCCTATGTGTAATTTTTATATTCATGGCATAAACACAGGATTGGACATTTCCAGCTAACTGGAACAAGATATTGAGATCTTCTTTCGATACTAAATTTAGCAAGTAATTTGCGCGGACTAAAGGCACATCCACAAATATTTCTATCAAGTCAATTTTAAGGTGTACGAATGTATGCAAAGCATACTGAAGGTAGCTTCAGAGATTTTTGATATTTCATTTGGAAAGATGCAAACACATGGACATTTTCATCATATAAATAATGTGACAGTTAATTAATAATAAAATCGTAATTATGGTGAAATCACCTTGAAATCCATGAGTTTCTCTCTACGTTCATATGCCAAATTAGGGGTCGATTTGTAGCATTGCGAATTGGTAAGCAGCCAAATCGATTTATTTTCGATTGCTTGCGTTGTGTTTGTATGGTTTTGTTTCTCTTAACGTTTATATATGTAAGCATACGCTTGTATGCAAAATAAATTATATACATTGGGAATACAGTTGCAATTGAATAACACGCGAATTGAGTAAATATAAGAATCTTGTGATAACTCCTTAAACATAAATAATTTTAACTTAAGGTAAACTACAAACTTTTATAAAACAAGTAAAACGATTATAGTCGACCATTGGCTCGTCACTAAATGCCCTACACCACTTTGTTTAGTACATTTATTCATAAAAATAATAAAAAGGCATTATATGGGTTCCAAGCACGAAATTTCATCAAAATATCTTAGCAAGTGCACATGGAACACAAGATCACAATACGCACAGAACGATTCAGAATTACGTTCGCTATAGTAGAAGGTGGGTCTATCATCTTAAGCCCTTCTCGGTGTTGAATACGTCTCCGTAAAACTTAATATACCCTTATACCGCAAGTGGCGTATAGTATAAAATTCTACATTAGAGAGAAAAAAGAATGAATATAACATAAAACGACGTTCGTACCCGATGTGAATGTCAGAGGGAGAAGTTTACCACTATATATCGTCTCAAACGCAATAAAGTTGGGCAGCCTACGACAGCAAACACTAGATCAACAATTTTGTTAGCGAGCCTTTGTCCGAAGCTTCAAAGAATAAAAATTACTTTGAGCAACAAGTGTGTTAAGGAGTTTCACTTCAATATTACATGAGAAGAGACCGATAAAGAGGTTAAATTACGTAGATGCGTTGAGGAGCGTCTGATTATGTCTATAGCGCTTGAACTTTAGGAAAAGAAAGCTCCTAGTCGAACTAGTCGAAGCTAGTCTTTAATAGCTAGCTGAGTCAATAAAACCCCTTATGGAATAACGGAATGGAATGGTTCACCCCTACCTTGAATCTACATAAGCTTCGAGAACGCGATGTATACATGCTTTTTTTCTTGTTTATTTACACATTAAACCCATCTTTTTTGTGTTTCTTTATATTTGCTTCATAAAAGTTAATCTTAGCGTTTAGCTTAAGATTTATGATTAGAAGTTTGCTCTATTCGGCTGTTATTTTATTTATTGCTCCTGAATTGCATGTGTAAATTAATAAATAAATAAAAGTGACCGCTTAAAGCGACAGTTGATGTTAGAGAAAATTCCTCAGAAGGAATGGAGTTTAAAAGAACTTTTAACAATCTATTATAGCGATAAGAGTTTAAACCGTCCATTAAGTGTGAAGCGAATATGTATATAAGCGTCAAAACTAATCACCTAAGGGAAAAATAAAATGTAAATTTTACAAAAAAAAAATTATACTTTTATTGAGTTACTATATGCTTTCAGCTTCTGCAAATTCGTGAAAAAAAATTCACTAAGTTATTTCTATGCAATTTCGAGCTCTTTTCTAATCCGTCCAAGAAAAGTACGCATGCCAAAATGTTTAACTTCTCTAACAAAACCAAGCAACAAAAATCTTCATTAACAGTTTATGTCCTCGTTAAAACACTCATTTAGCTTCAATGGAAACGACCGTTGGATAGATATCTCAGGCTGAGAACAATCCGCAAGGAATTTAAAAGTATGTGATGAAGATTTTCGCCTATGGTGTTATGCAGTTTTTTCTGTCATTTATGCAACACGTGCAGTATAAAACGTTTGCTTTTGTTTTTGACAAATACGGGATATATTCATTTTATCAAACCGTTTGCAACGACCAGAGGAAAACTTCAAAGACCCCTCAAAGTATAAATACACTTGATCAGCATGAAATTCTGAATCAATTTAAGCATGTCCGTCCGTCTGTCTGCCTATTATAAATGCTCTCCTGGCTGTAAAAATGTATTTTTTTAAGACCCTCTCTTAGTGCTTATGAATGCAAAGGTCGAAACGATTAAAATCACTTTTATGTTTAATGCGGCATAATTTTTGTTCATGTATTACGGCCTTATCAGCTAACACGTTACCTGATATTTACCTGATAGAAACAATGGAAATTTCTTTCGCCCGCTTGTTGCTGCACAACACGTGATTTTTCCAGCAGATAATTTGTGATAATACCGCCGACGGGATCGCCTTTGAAATTAAATTCAATGTCCATGTATTTGCCGAAACGACTCGAGTTATCATTGCGATTAGTTTTTGCATTACCGAAAGTCTCCAAAATGGCGTTGCTTTGAATTAACACGTTTTTTACTCTGTATAAAAAAAAAAATGAGAAAATATTTAAAAAAATTGCATTTTATTAAATTAATTTTTTTTAATCTAATTTCATGACATAAGCGAAGTTATTGTCAGTAAGGCTTTGTTAGCACGCACTAATTAAATAATAAAATTTACAATCTTTGATCGAAAGAATTTAATCGGCAAATAAGTATAAAATTAATTGCGAAAACGGCTGTTCTAACTATAAAAAAAAAAAAAGAAAAAAAACGTCAATGAATATAAAGATTTTTTTTATGTTTTTTGCTTTATGGCTTTCTTTTGTTTTTTAATCTTCTCTGTTAATGTACATACTTAAGGTACGCTATTAACATTTGCCAGCTTATGGTTATGCGAAGCTCTGTCTTAGTTAGCTAGATAAGGGCTGACTATAAAATAACGTATCTTGTGTAAATGTAAAAGTGTATTCTATAGGGAAAAGTTGGTAATGTCGTCATTCATTAAACCATTAAAGGCGTCGACATTTATACGAACGCATTTAAATTGCAAAACCTTTATTTAGGTTGATGAGGTGTGGCCAGTTTAAAGGTTACAAAAAATTTATAGATTAAGTAATTCAAGCGAAAATGTTAAAGTTTATAAGAAACGATAACATTTTTAAATTAATTGTCATGATTTCGGTAACTTCATCTACACACGCACGCGTATGATTTAAGATAAAGTAAATAAAAATACTATAGGTAACTATACTCTACTATTAAACACCCTACACTACTTGACTTAATACATTTATTCATATAATGACCTTTCAAAGTAACGCGTTACATGGCTAGTGGTCCAATCCGAACCATTTTCAATAGAGTGCGTCCTTGAAGCAAAACATGCCAGTTTACCAAATTTCATCAAATTATCTCAACAATTGCGGCGTGTAGGTTGAACGCAGGACAACAAGACAGACGGACAGACAGACAGACCAGTTTAGAATCACTCTGCGAATCAATCGGAATAATAAAAGACCAGTCTAACTCAAGTCCTTATGGGTGTTTCACACATCCGCACAAACTTGATACAGTTTTATTCCACAATAGGTGTAGGATATAATGATTTCATGATCTCATGATAAAGTGTGCAGTAAATATGCTTGGTAATGCTTCTTTTGAATTATTTATTATATGTACAGGACAAATTTAAGTTTTTTCAGAAACATGGCAGCTGCGATGTGTAGCAAATTCATTACAGTAATAGTAAAAAATTTTATTAACAAGAGAATGTCGGCTAGAAAATTAAACATTAAAACTAATCATGATGATTGTGGATATTATGTCATTAAAGCGAACGTTTTGTAAAAATATTTGCTTAAATTTATATCATGGAATACTAAGAAGACTTAACCTCAAGAGAACTAAAATCCGGGGTGGGTCCATTAATCGTAATTAGCATAACTTAAATTTTTAAGCAGATTACGTAGCGAGTTGCACAACTACATAAACGTTTCACAAAGGTTTTCATCGCATTAGATTAGTCTAAGCCTGGAGTTCAAAGGGCGGCTATTCGACGGCGGCTAATTAAGAAGAGGTGCTCCTTTGCTAATATGAAAATAACTGTCACTGTTTCGAATTTTTCCTACAACAGATCAAGCAATTTATTAAAAGAAATTTTTACATACACTTGTACATTTGTTGAGAAACATGAAAGTAGCTCTTCTGTAAAAGTTTTTAAAAACAAAATGGCTGCAGATTAGCCCCCGTAAAGACCGCTATTTTTCTCTAACATGCGCAGGTGGCAATTTTTTTATCGAAAATAAAAAACAGAAAAATTGTGATATATTATCTTATCTAATAAGGCGCAATAAGAACATTATTGGTCGAGCAAGGCCGACCATTACATACTCTCCACCACATTGTCTAACACAATTCTTATTTGTGCATGTAACTACTATTATGGGTCGATTTATATATTAACACATATTAAAACTTAGATCTTTCTGCAAAGGGTCAACTTTTTTCCATTTAACGACTTTCCAGAATAGGGCGTTGTAAAGGGAGTGCATTTTAAGCCCTTCTGCATGTTACACACGGCCGTATTAACTTGATATACACTGTACCACAAGTGGTGTAAGGTATAAAAAAGAAAAAGAGCCCGACTGGAGAAGATGCTCTTACGATGTTTAGATTACGACGATTCTGCTGCGAATTCTTGACACTTTTAAGATTATAATCAGATTTGAACTTCTCTGGCAATCACTTGTTCCCAGAGCTCACAAATTCTGTCTTCGAGATTGTGACTGCCACGGATAAATATATTGAAAGGCTTCCAGGAAATCACTTAACAGAGGATGGACTTGGAAAAGGTCTGAAAAATTATATTTACTTAAGAGGAGAGTACACTTATAGTGTAAAAACGCTTTCTATGAACTCATAAGGTCGCTTCATTTTTGTTACGGGAGCCTTTTAACTATTTTAATATATGCTTTAATTCACATTTTGGGTCTTTAAGAGGCGAACGAACAGGTGGATATGGATAAATCAACTACGCGCTGTTCAAAAGAATACATCTACAGATAGACATTTTGTTAACAGAACCCTATTAAGCTTTTGAGGGAATAATAAAACTCCTATTCCTATAAAAGAAGAGCGTGTTTAGCTTTTTACTCACCGTTCAATTTCGTTTTGTCCTCCAACATTTGTAACAGCCGCTATATATTTCATAATAATTTTGGATGCTTCGGTTTTACCAGCACCAGACTCTCCGGATATTAATATGCAGGTGTCTTGGCGGCGTTCTCTCGGTATTCGGTACGCTGCATCCGCGATCGCAAATATATGGGGGGAATTTTCGAATAATTGTCGGCCCTTATATGCTCTGATCGTCTCTGGATTATAACAATTGATTTGTCTGTAAGGATTCACTGAAATGCATACTTCCCCTATGTATGTGTAGATAGAACCAGTTTGAAAACTGAAAGTAAGCAAACAAAATAAATCATTTTTGAGATCAAAGAAAGAATATAAAAAGAAAGATTATTAATAGCTTAACTTCAAAGAATTGGGGCACGTATTAATTAAAGACTTGAAAGAATTTTTGAAAGTTGAATGTCGAAGAGAAGATCGCATTTTTTTTCCACTGCTACGACAAGCCATACTCCTTGTGAAATTGTTGCCAAACAATACATAATATGGAAATTTTTATTGTACATAGCTTTTCTTTCGCATTCAGCATTTAAGACCATTATTCTGCTAGGATGTTAGGTTGCCGCTAATCAAGAATAATTTAATACATTTCGGCTCTAATCATTTTTGTATTACTAAGCAACCTTATTATTATTATTATTATTATATAAATTTGGCCATAGAATAAATTCTAAGACTAAAGTCTTAAAGCACCAGCGTCTAAGGCTTTCGACTTTATTTTTTTATTAATATTATTATTATTATTATTATTAAAAACTCTAGCACTCTTGAGGTTTGAATCCACGACCATTGAATTGTTAGTCGAGACTCCTGCCTACTCGGCCACTCAGGCGGATATATTACCAAAACAATTTGAGAAGAATATCTTGTCTTACGGAGTGAATAGTGATTGTCGCTTAAAGCTAATTGATAGCGATTATAGACTATCTTGTTAGTTACTAGCGTACAAATGGATCAATTAGGATCATATAATGAATTGTTTTAATTAATATATGTACCATTGGTTGTAGGTTATAGATTTTTACTTGTTACATGTGTTTTTCAAAGGACAATTTTTAAAGTTTAGCTTTAATCACTGATTTAGCTCCCTATTCGAATTTTTATCAACTTTAACTTTACAACAGAAGAACGGGTGAACGGAAATTTTGAAGTACATCCGGAATGTTAAGCTGATGAAGAAGTCATACTTTATCGGCTGTCTGCTAGTTGTTACTGAGGGATGTGAAGAGATAAATTTCATAAGTCTTTTATTTACATAATTTTTCAAAGGCTCATTCCTCTTGTGTAGAACATCCACTAAAACACCCAAAAATCAAACTTACAGTAAAAGGCTTTTAACTGGTTTAGAAAATTGAAAATCTGATACTATTGTAGATCTTGTTGTATCCAACCTCACTGCTTGCGTACATTGGAGCGTTTGTCTTCTGTCTACCCAGGTAATTTCGGATCAGTCCATGCGTCGTAATTTGTGAGATATTTTGATAAAATTTGATTTGTTAAAAATGGTTGGCCCCATTACGAACCCTGGATCTTTCCCGTGGCTTCTTAAGAAAAAAAACTATACGTGATGACATGGATTTTCCATTTATAAAAAACCTAATTAAACGAGTTTCTTCGAAATATCTTGTCAGACTGAGTAACCGCGTAAGTGCCTTGACAAAATTTTTTGCAGATGAGTCCGATCAATTAAGAAGATTGATTCGACATAGTGTCAATTTTCCATTTAGCAACTAATTTAATTTCACTATTATGCCCATCACTGAAGGATGGACGGATAATCATTTTTTTTTGTTTTCATAATGTATGTAACACCCAAATGCAAGCTTCATAGACTCTATAAAGTATATATATTCTTGATCAGCGTCAAGTTCTGAATTGATTAAGCCATGTCCGTTTGTATGTCTGTTACAATAACATTTACTTATTACTCTTTTAGATGGATTGTAAACTAAATATGTAGTGAAAATACTTCTCCACGAAAATCGACGAATAGGATTTGGACAAAATAGCAAATCATTTAAAAAAACTCGTGCGATAAAACACACAGGTAGGATGACTATTGCCGAATCCATATGATTATTAGGTAATACCAAGCTTCGAACGAAATGTACCAAAAATCTTCTAATGTCCCAACCATTAGTTTATACGCTGCAAGCATTTTGGGGAACCCGGATTTATTTTCGATTTTTACAAAAACAATAATAGCAGACATTGGGTTTACAGGTTGGTGCTATCTAAAAGATCATATGGATTCGTCAACAGTGACGATATTTATATGACATCCTAAGAACTTATTGAGTGATGTCATTCAGGCATAATGTTGTACATTTATGATGAAATTTGATTCAAAAGTATTTTGTGATTCGAAAACAAATTCACTTTGATAAATTTGGACCGTATTGTTCTATTTATCGGATCTCGTTTCATATAAAGATTCTTATCTAAAGTATGGCTTCCTATGACAATAAAGTCTAATTATTGATATTTTATATTAGAAATGGTGATGCGCTCAGCGTTATTCAAATCGCAGAAGAAGTAGAATCAGTAGGAAAACCATATCGAACGTAAACGAAACCATGAAATTGTACCTTATTAAGCCTTAAACATAAAGTTCAAGATAAAATTAA